>MCJB01049744.1:14155-72210 GCA_002018475.1 Nicotiana obtusifolia
CCCACCCCAACCCCCAAAAAACTAACTACGAATATATTCCCCCACGTCCCAATCTCCTCATAACAATAAAGAATTCCAAGCAAGGGAACCACATTTCTCAAAATTTTAAGGTTGAGAAACCGTTCATAAGAAAGCACAAATTAAATAAATCATTGAAACACAACTAACCTCTTGACTAAGGGCTTATTTTGTTTACAAAGTAAAAAAAAGAAATTTGTCAACTAGACTTAGCGGAAAGTCCAAGGGCAAACTGGTCGTTAAGATAGAGTCGGTGTCGGTAGCAGTTCTTGCTTAGCGGGATCAGGTCATCAATCGGTGATATAATTTAGAAAGAATATCCATAAGTCCCATTTCAGTACTTAAACTGACAAAATGGAATAAACAATCAAGACCTGGCTCAAGGCTAACCCCTCCACACTCAGGGTCAGGAACGGGAACTTGGCAAAGTCATTATCAATGAATTCCCGAGCAATTCTCAACCAACATATGCGATTCATTCCCGTAAAGATTATAATACACAAGAAGACTCCTTACCGCTTCGTAGGGAGCGGGATGAGTGATACATTTGACGAGCGCCGACGAAGAACGCAAGCAAAGCTGGAGCTCGGGTATTGATATATTCCATCAAGAAAAAGAGGCAGACTGGTAAGAAGGCCGACCACACAGGGGGGGCGAACCGAAAAACTCAGCTTTTCGGATCGAACCAATTTTCCGTGCCCGCCCCTCCTCCCACCCCCTACTCTCTCTCTCTATAAAAAAGCCTGCGGGAAGCGCGAAGAGCTAAGCCACTAATTTCGTGGCGAAGGTTAGACCATCTTAGATGCACTAATAAAATCACCTAAAATAAAGCATTTCTCGTGTCAAAATATCAGAAGTTTTGAATACCCTTTTAGCTATTCTACCCCAATGATAGACTAGAATATTTTAATACTAGTACTTGTACAAGTATAAAAACCTTCTTAAGTGGTGGGATTTGGGATCTGGTGGAGGGAGTAATTTTTTAAAGACAGAAAAATCAAACAAGAAACCATAAATTGACTACATTAGTTGAAAAAACTAGTAGATCGAATAAATAATTAGAAAAACAATAGTTAAGTCAGATCATGGGTGGGGGTTGAGCTGTGCACCGGCTGTCAAGACTATTGGCATCATTCTCTGGCTTAGATTAAGGAATGGAAGAAAACTAATGCTACATTCTAAGCATGCTGATAGAAGCAAACACTAATTAACAAGTAATATTTGTTCCCTGTTCCTATCAAAAGCATTTTTTTTTAATTACAATGGTTGACTTAACTCTCTGCAAATCACGACAAACAAAATCTGCAGGCCCCATTTTATATTTTGGTTTTGTACACCAACGTGGCCACAAAAAATTGGTCCATCCCATCATTTCTCTCAGCCACTGAAGATAACATATTTGATTACAAAGGCTCCAAAAGAATCTATATCTGAAAACATTAGCCTTTTGTCACTATGTGACCTAATACTACCTTCCAAGTGTTATAATAATAATTAATAATGACGAATAACGTGCCTAACTGAGAAGAAAGGCTAACTGTTGATTTTCCCGTATTAAAATCTTGATGGCTTATTATCTAGACACACCAAAAAAGACTCCCAAATGAGATTAAAAAGGATGAAAAAATTCAAAGCAGTGCAACCTTACTTTGCATTTTTGCAAGATGTTTCCACGATTCTAACCCGTGACATCCTGATCATATAATAGCAACTTTGTTAGTTATACTAACGCTTCCCTTCTAAAGAATCCAAAGTAATTAGCATGAAATCAGAATTGCCTCAAAATATTTGCATATTGGATAACTTCTAGAAAGAAGGAACAGGGTGGTAAAAGTTTAAGAAGAATTGGATGAAAGCAACTGCATATTGTCACTAGGATCTTAACAAAACCCTGCAGAACCAAGAAAGGGAGAAAAAGAAGGGGAAGATAGATACAAGGGATTAGTACAATTACTGAAGAAACCAAACCACTAAAGGGAAACATTACGCCAAAAGCTCCACCAGTATTGTTCGACAATCAAATTATCGTCCGTCTGCTGACGTAAATGAATCAGCGAATCCAGATGGCCGAGTAGGTATGCTTGTTTGCGTATTGTCACTGCTGGCTAGGTATGAAGAAGAGCCGTCAATGCCACTCCTGCCCTCGAGAGCCTGCCACTTCTTAACTGCTTGGGGTAGGGACATGTCATAATCGATTCCATATATTTCATCCTCATCAACTTCTGCTGGTTTCCAGAGCTCAGCTAGAGATGAAAGCACGTTGACAGCATGACCCATATCTGGTCTCTGATGGGGTTCCCTTGCGCAGCAGTGACCAGCCAACTCAGCAACAGTGCTGACACTGGCCAGAGTTTCTTCATCAAGATCAACTGTGGGGTCAATGGCCTTTCGGAATGTCTCCTTATTAATATGCATTCTGCGGAACCATGGGACAAGATGCATGCTTTCCTCAGGCTGTGATTCATCAAGAGCTTTTCTTCCCGTAATTAGCTCCATCAGAATTACACCAAAGCTAAACACATCAATCTTCGTGGTTACTCTGCCCGTAACTGTCCAATTAAACAAAATAATCAGTGTTTAACTATTTCTTTCACACTAATGATGAAATTCAAGATGAGAATTGTAAAATTGAATTTTAAATTGAACATGGTAACAACTGAGGATTCATATAGTCAACCACAACTTGTTTGGGATTGAGGTGTTATTGTAGGGAGAATAAAATGTAAATAAGAAATCAAATGGAAGAACCCTATCAATGCCTGAAGGATATGAACTACAGCAACACGACTTTATTATCGAGGAAGAAAGTTTTTAATCAGAGAAAGGCAAGTGCTTTTCCCCAATACGAAGAAGTCATCATCCAACACTATTTTGTAAACAGAGCACAACACATGATGGGTATTATCAATCTCTTTGTCCAACAGTGATAGTGAATAGAACAGAACCGACTTATGAAATCAGAGCCATGTTACCAGGAAATTCCTACATTTTATCAAGGAAATGGATGGTGTCAAGGAAAAAAGTAAAATAAAAATTTCTCCGAAGTATTTCAATTTAAATTGATTGAGGCATATTGCTTATTTTTGTGTTCTCAGAACTCCCAGTCCATTATTTGAAGATATATGTTACAGCGTAAGTTCATCTGCGGCCATCTTACAACAGGAACTTCTCCAACTTCATTTTTTATTGGTTTTGACTCCGCTGTCCTCTTAAGCTTATTAGTTTCATATTATTTGACCTTACATACACTTGCATACTTTAGTTTATGTAAGCAAAAAGATGCAATAATTAAATGAAAGTTAACAAGTTACATGATGAATTTTACCTGCATACTCTGGTGCAAGATAGCCAAAAGTTCCGGCTAACCTTGTAACCACTGAAGCTTTTCCATCAGGAGCAAGGCGAACAAGTCCAAAATCTGCTACTTTTGCCCTCATATCATCTCCCAAGAGAATGTTTGATGGCTTCAGATCTCTATGAATGAAGCTCTGTTGAGCTAAACTGTGAAGATACTCAACACCCCTTGCAACATCCAATGCTATGGTTAGTCTCCTTGTCCATTCGAGGGGTTTTAACCCTTCTTCCTTCCAGTTGAAAAGATACCTGCTAAGTGTCCCTTGTGGCATATACTCATATACTAGAAGCCTCTCGTTTCCATCCAAGCAATATCCTAGCAGTGTAACCAAATGCCTATGGCGAACCTTAGTAAGTACTGCAATCTCAGACTTGAACTCATCCAAACCCTTCTCACTCATAACTCCAGATTCCATCCTCTTAACAGCCATTTTAGTTCCATCATGCAACTCCCCCTTGTACACAGTTCCAAATCCACCTCTCCCCAATATATTCACTTCGCTGAAGTTGTTAGTTACATCCCTCAAAACTTGAATGGAAATCACCATGTTACCAGCCTCAACAATGTGTAAGTCCCCAGGTGCGCTGCTGCTTCCACAACTATCCCCTCCATTGACACTTGAACCAGCAATTGTGATCTTAACAGCATCTTGGTCAGACCCTGAATGATGAGGATGAATAACCACTGTGTGTGGACTCTGAACCCTACCTGACCGCTTGTGTTTAGTCCTGTAAAGGCAAAAGACAAACAGCCCAGCAAGCACAACGGCAGCACAAACACCACCGATCACTGAGCCCACAACAACCCCAGTTGAAGACTTTTTACCACCATTTGCATGGGTTTGTCCACCTCCGCCCCCATCAGATGAACCAGGAGTGCTCCTCGAAGGTGTTCCAGGTGCAGGTGGAGGTGGATTATCTTTCCCAATATTGACATTGCCTTGAGTTTTCAAAAGAACATTGCTCTTAAATGGTGGGATTTTTCCATAAAGTTGATTATTAGAAACATCCAATTCCCTCAAGTTAGGCAATAGCGCAAGCTCATTTGGAATAGTTCCTATAAGATTATTGTTTGCTAGGATCAACTTCTGTAATGATGTGATGGAGGAGTAGTCGGGAGAAATTGTCCCGGTAAGTCCCATCTTCTGAAAATTCAGCACTGTAATGTTGCCACCATCACAAGTTATGCCCATCCAAGGGGAACACGGATCATTCCCCTTCCAATTCTCAGCAAACTCCCTAGGGTACCCCACATCTTTAGCCACAGCCAACAGTGAATTAACCCGCGAGTCACAAGGAACACCCGGCTGTGACAAACAAAAACTATTCGTATCAGCCAACATATCCACTTGCACTGAAGATGGAAATTTTGGCGTAGGCCCTTGCAGAAAGTTGTTTGTCAATACAACCACTTTTAACGAAGGAAGATTAACCAAAGAGTTTGGCACTGGACCAGTGAGGCTATTATCTCTCAAACTACAGTTTTGCAACTGACTAAGGCCCGAAAAATCAGGCAAAGGGCCTGAAAACGCATTGCCTTGCAACCAGAGTTCCGTTAATTGAGTCATGTTTTGTATCACAGAGATCGAGCCATTCAACCTACCCTTTAGACCATTTAACCACAATGACTGTATCTGAGAGCCCGAAAAGCTTGAGGGCAGAGGACCCTCCAAATTGTTAAACGACAAATGCAAGTTTGTTAAGCTAGCAAATGCATCGAAAAATTCTGGGATTGTACCAGAAATATTAGCAGAAACGGCAGAGAAAGTCTGAATAGACGTAGCACTTTTCAGACTTTCCGGTATTGACCATGGCGAAAACTGATTTTTATCCAAGTAAACACTTTGCAAAGAAGTCAACCCGTCGAAAAAATCGGTAGGAATTGAAGTGAACCCATTGTCGTTTAAAAGAAGGCTCTGTAACGAATCCAACCCGGAAAAACTCGGGAGCGACCCAGTGAGTCCATTGTTTTGAACTTCAAATACTAGCAATTCAGTAAGGTTATTCAAATTTGGTGGGAGAGAACCTTTCAGACCTTGATTTCCGATTTGGATCCTAGTCACACGACCGTCCTTTGTGCACTGAACTTTCTCCCACTTACACGGGTCCGGGTCGTTCCAACCGAGTGAACTCGGCGGGTTGATTCGTTTCTTCAATTCTTGCATCACTGAAGCGTCGTTTGCAGCACTACCCTCCTGAGAGTATACAGATGATACCACGTACAACAACAGTACTAACAAACGCAGAGAACCACCCATTTGTAGTTTCTTCAATTTCATTGTGTTAAGAACAAAAAAAATACACACAGTAGAAAAAATTCAAGGAAAGAATGGCTCAGAAAACTGGAACTTCTCTTTCTTTTTCCTTAAAAGGTTTAGGGTTTTCTTAAAGCTGGGGATAGAGGAGAATTTTGGTGAGTGTGAAAAGGAAAATGCGGGCTTTTAGAAAAAGGAAAGAGAGGTAGCAGATTGAACGGCGGAGACGGAGGGGAACAAAGAGAGGAAAAAGGTTTGGTATTTGGAATTTTTGTTTGCTGAGCTGTGAGGACATTACATATTTTTGCATTTTGAGCCCTGTACATTCAATCATTTTGCATTTTACCCCGTGCTGTTTATTTCCTATTTTTTAATACTCCATATGTTCTATTTTATATAAAAAAAAAATTTATTTTTGAGATTCAAACTATATAATCTTAGATTAATATTTTATATATTTTTTATTATATTGACATGAGAAGAAATGTAGTTTATAGTACCTTTCGTTTTTTAATTATTTAAATTTTAATTTCAAAATATTGAGTTAATTTAATTCAATTTAACTTTAAAAATTAGTCAAATTGACTTTTGAAAACTAAAAGGTTGCATTTCATGTCACATCTTTTCTTTTAGGTTATATTTACCCTTAATTATACTAAATTTATAGCCGAAAAAAATTATCACATGTTTAATTTAACAAAGTAAAAATATTTATCTCTCTCTTTTATATTCTGTATCAAATCAACTAGATTCATATATATATATTGAAACGGATGAAATATGTTTTCTTCTAAAATCAATATGAAATTAATGCTTTTACCTAAATGTCAATATAATATTGAGATTAACAAGAAAACATCCATTTTATTATTATTTTTAGATTTTTATTTCACTAGGGGTTTGAGGTAAAATGTAGTTTATCACAAGAAAAAAGGTAAAATATGGGTTACAAATTGCATAAGGTGCAAAAGAAAAAGGAGTCGAGGATGAGAATGATGGGAGTAAGGCTTTCCATAATAGAAGTTTGTTTTGGATGAAAAGAGAGAGTAAAAGAAAAGAATACAACTGGCACATGCGAGTGGGGTCCTCATAATGGGGTTTTAAAATGGACATGCTGGATTAAATCTAATGAGATTACACATTTCAAGGGAGTTTTTATGTGTTACTCAAGGTAACAATTACGTTAGTAGTACTTGTATTTACGTTATCTTGATTTCATAATGATGACATAGAGATGTTCACAGTTAATAGGATCAACTCTCAACTGCAGCATTTTCGCAGTTTTCCAATCCCATTGTGGACAAGCGAAGATTTTTAGGTGGTAAAAGCACTTCCACCTGCAACCGTTAGGTCCTGGATTCGAGTCACACTGGAGGAAAAGTGTGGAAACACTATAGACCCTCCTAATTTGGGAGGAATAAAAAATAATAATAATATCCCATTGTGTCACATCACATCCTGTAAGCGCCCAGAGGGCTAAAGAGCAGAACGTAAAAACAATACCTAAAAGAAAAAAAAAACGAAAAAGAAAGTTCTGACTAAAATTGCGATTCCATATATTAAAACCAAAATTGTTATCCCATATTTTAAGGGGAGAATACAACAAAATACAAAACCAAAATGATACTCAGTTCTTCTTATCATCAAATAAAATTAAGCTACAGAAAAACAGTTGGTTTAGGATTGGAACCACCTTTTAAGCTGTTTAGAGCCCTGCTGCTTACTATCAGTTTGATTAGAACTGTTGTTTGTGAATTTGGATCTGTATTGCTCAATCAGCATATCCAACTTGTCCACAGCATCCCGTCCCACGGGGTCTTTATTCTTTTTATCCTTTTTCTTGACCTGTAAACTCATATTTTGTTTCTGTTGGTTAGTTTTATCTTCCAACTTCCTCCTTTTTGTTCTCACTGCAACATCTACTTTATGTCCCACCTTGACAGCAGCAGTATCAGAATGTTCATTTCCAAATCTGCCAAGTTTTTTTCCTTCTTGATTATCTTTTGGCTTTTGATTTGTGCCTCCTAGGTTTTTACCTTCCTCCTCCTCCTCCTTGTTCTTCCCATCTCTTTCTTCTTTAGAGTTGGTTCCTCTGGCACCTCTACTTTTCAGTTCATCTCCATCTTTACTCCCTGAAACTGATGACGCATTGCCTTCCTCTGCGGTGGCACCTCTGACACGCTTGCTTTTCACTACATCTCTACTCGCAGCAACTGATAACGTGTCCCCACTGGACTTGCGTTTTCTTGACTGTTTATCACGGGGATTCAGTTCAGTTTTATTGGCATTCTGCTGCAGATCTTCTCTGTTCTTGTTAAAACCTTGCTGCTGAAGTTTCTGATTACGAAGCTTCATTGTTTGCACATTATCAAGAGCAAACTCCACTATTGGACGATGCTCAGGACCAAAAGTCTCTGGAAATATATAATTACTCAGATAACCCATAAACCTAAAATCCTAACATTCACCAGAAATACGTAAGGTTGCAATATCTAGCACACTAAAGGCACATTACCAGGATTGTTGTTGAGAACTCTCAAAGCCACAAGTGCATGTTGATGCTCTGAAAACTCAAGAAAAGCTACTCCGCGAGAATGATTCTTTGCTACTACTTGTCCTTTTTTCACATCCTTCAAAAACTTTATCTGCAACATAGGAAAAGATAATGAGTTGCAAGAATAAACATTGCCAAACAGCAAAAGACTAAATTTCAAAACATAACTCACCTGCCGGATCACAGGCTTTTGCTTAGTAGCGCGAGAGGTAACTGCATCAATGCAAAGTGTCTTCAGCTGTTTTTCAGTCATCGACTTGGGAAGATTATATACAATCAGCCGTGTCCTTGACACATGGAAATTTGGGGACTTCAGCTTGATTATCTTCTTTTCTTGCAGCCTGAGTTAGGAACTACATTAGCATCGCAAACTAGGAACATATAAAACATTTAAGAACTGCAATAGAACAGCTCCACAGCTTTTAAAAGCATTCTGCATTTACTGATTTATGAAAAGCATAAAATGTTGAATGCAAGGAATAAATAGTCCAAGGAAAATCACGCAGCCGCAAAAAAAAAAAAAAAAAAGGAGGGGGGAAGGGGGAGAGTTTGTTAACCGTTGAATGCAGAGAATCTACTAGAATTATTGTAAAGGGAGTAGTCACCAACCTGAAATGTGGCCTGTAGAGGCAAACTAAAGATCATCAAACTAACAAAATCACTAAGGACTCGCCTCTTGTGACTGCAAGACACTACCTATGAAACCAGTTGCAGTCTAAACAACAGAATGTTATTCATCAGATGAAATTAGCCTCATCATGGAGAGATTTCCATTTAACAAAATGTGCGAGATGCCAATCTACTGCAATTTCACCCCTTTGCATAGTTCAAACTCTTGAAAGATAATCAACATACACCTTAGATTTTTTCATGATCTAGTGCCTTATTCATCATCCTGAACTGCAATTCCTAAAAACCTGGTTAATTTTGTCAAGTTTATGCTCTCTATTTTTCACGTAAAAGAAAAAGTCTAGCTTAGAGTAGGCAATTCAGGAGGAAGATCAAGGCCAACAGAGACAGGCCAACCTTCCCTGCTTCTATCAAGGAAAGGTGGTTAAACATCGGAAAAAATAGCTGTAGCTCTTCCACTGTTCTTATGTGGGACTTCTATCAAATGCAATGAGCAGATTTCCTCCGCAAACTTATATCCAGCTGGTTACCTTTTATTGTTAACGGGGAGCTCTAATTTTCTTAAATATTATTATTAATACACAAGTCCCTCCTACCATATATTTCCTTTACGTTCTGGACGTATAGACTTCTCTTAAGGGATCACTGTTGCTCTATAAATCATTGTCCTATATCCATCTGTGCAATTAGGATAGACTCCAACTCTTGGAGTTTGTTTTCCAAACCCATCCTCTTCACTTCTTCTTTGTTATTAGCAATAGCAGCTGCTATGAGTTTCTTTAATTCATCAATATCCATTGCTTTGTTGTTGTAGATTTAGCTCTAAAAAATGTTGCACAATTTCACACCTCAAAATAGCACTATTTATAGGTAAGAAAAGACATGCAACTATGGTAAGAGTATAATATGGCCTACTTAAGATAGATTTACTATCTTTTCATCATTTAACTACTTGCTAAATTTTCGTATTATGTAATTTGGATCAACTTTTCAAAATCTATAACCAAAAAGGGATTCGAGTTTTAAATATATTTTAAGCTAATTCTAAGATTATCTTTGAATTATGAAACCACAATTTAGTAAACAGAAGGATGAAAAATTCAACCATGTTCATGTTAAGGAAGCTTTTGCTAAAACGGAGTCATAATTTAAAAAACAAATAGGAGGCAATTCCGAGTTTCAAAAAATTTATTACTCAGCTCATATGAGGTTAATTATTAGGATATGCACTACCAAATGCATGTTAACTTCCAAGATACACCATTTTGAATATAAGAAAAAACTTGGTAAGACTTACCCCTTGCGCTTTGACATATCACTCACTGAAACACCTTCAGCAGCTGGGGTCCCCTCCACAATAAGACCCTCCTGTTACAGAAAAACACATACATCCACATTAATTTAAAAAAATCTCTTGCAAGAAGTTAAATGCCGAGACGGCATTACCAATAGAAGCTAACCTTTGCCAGGTAAAGGTTGCGGTGGTCATTATCCTCCTTTTTGGCCTTCTCCAACTCCTTATCATGAGCAGCTTTCTTGTCCAAAGCCTTGAAAATCTTTAATTGCCGACCCTTCAGAAAGACACCTAAACCATCCACAACATTGGCAGCGGAAACAGCACCTTCAGCAGCCTCTGCTGTTTTAAATTTGAGAAAACCAGTACCCCTTGGTCGCCTGCAAGATATAGAATAAGTTAACTAGGAGCTATTAGACAACAAAGGGTAAACACACCGTAGAGCTCATACTTGGTGACTTGGTCAAGAACTGGAGCAAAGTACTCCACTTCACCAAAAGCAGAAAACCGTTGTTTGACTTCTTTATTATCAACATCAAAAGGAAGGTTGCTAATGAAAACTGTTCCCTGCAGATCATCTGCTCCCTCACTCTGCCTAGCATTAATCTCCTTGCTCTTCTCTAAAATGTCGTTTGGTGTTTTATTTGCTGTAGATGCAACCAGTGGTTCATCCGGTGGGAGAATAGTTTCAACATCCTTTCCCTGCTTGGGAAGGCCCGAAATATCATTTGTAGAAGTAGCTGTCCCTATTGAAGTTGGAGAAATGAAATTCTGAAGAACTTTTTTCGCTATGTTTGCTTCTTCGTCAAAGTTAACTTCAGTCTGGTTATCTTCTTCTTCTAAAAGGTGAGAGTCATCTCCATCCCCTTCAGCTTGCTGAGATTTTCCATCAATTTCAACGTCTTCATCAGTATCGCCACTACTCTCACCTTCTGCGTCTTGTCCTGCAGAAAAAATAATGTAAATTGAAGTTGTTATGTCCCCAACTCATGAAGCAACGCCTTTAAGAGCATAAACAAAGTAACTAACATAGCATTATAGCATCAGCACCAAAACGAAAAAGAAAGGAAGAACTAGCTGTGGAACAGTTTAGATGAATGAGAAGTGACAACCATCAAGGATTCAATATTCTCTAAATCAGACCTAACAAAGGTTTAAAAAAGAAAAAAGCGCGAGGGCAATATACCCTCAAACACTAGGAAGAGGTAATGACGCAGCACCTATACGACGGAGTAGTAGTTGGCAACTTTAAGGTCTCTTTCAAGGGAGGTTAGATAATATGTTGATGCGTTGCTAAGAAGTGAAGCACAGATACTTCTGACATAAAGACAAATATTTTGAGGGAAAAGGGGATAAAAAGCTCTAAAAGCACGATCAGACAACAATGATAAGCTCTTGTGAGAAACCCCCCAAGATACCTAAACTATTGTTAACAGGTCTCTACAAGTAACCACACATCAGGCATTAGGTACCTAGACACCGAAGGATATTTACATTATTTCAATCCTAAAAGAATTTAGTTCTCTTCATATATACAGAGGAGATATTTTGGACACTGGGACTTCAAGAAACCAGGCAAAGCAAGACTTGCACACACGGAACTTTTATTAAACAAAATTGAACCCGATTCAAGACATATTCCTGATGAGGCGTACGAACGAAAGTAGCATTCCAAACACATTCGAGCACCAGAGTCAAAGCAACTAAGATATGTTACGAAGTGATCATTTATCGTAGTAGAAGGAATAGAAGAATCTCAATTATAGCGCAAAGAATGCAACAACCTATTAAGGCACAATTAGCATTTTAGTTTCAGCTTATACTAGACAGATCTGAGTCAATTGCAGTTCAATGCAAAATTTTCCTTTTTCCCTTATCTTCTGCAAGCCTCTGATCCACATGCCTCTTGAAACAGACCTTGATGCTGAGCAAGGAGAAGAAAATGAAAAATCTTTGGCCTGAGGGATTTTCCAAAAGCTAAAAAGTAGCACATATACATCATCCGCATTATGTTCCGTCTCATGTCTGCTCATTATAATATACTTATCAAATTGGTGAGTTTTCAAGCACACTCATTAAAAATAAGAAAATAGATCTAGCCAAAGAATCTTGAAAAACCAATTTGAACCGCCTAATCATTATTCCTGACCCAATGGTGTATTAACATCAGAGAAACCTCTAATATGTTTGGGCACAAAAAAAACTGTATACAAGAAGTATACCAAAAGGTAGATGCCACGCTAGTACTTCATTTCCATGCCTAAGACTAAAATTTGCTCAATATGATTAGATTAAGAACATGATGACATATCTAGCAAAATATAACAAATACTCTCAGACAAAAAGAGAGACAATTACCATCTTGTACAGTTGCTGAAGATTGACCACCAGCTGCATAAACCTTTTTGGATACGGCCCAATCAACTGCAATAGTTCGTTTACTCAATGTTTTCCCATTAAATGTCTTAATAACCTACAAAGAGATATTGAAAACAAAATTAGGAGTTCAACTATATAAGAATCCAAGGGTATAACCAAATAAAAGTTCAAAGTGGTGCAAGCTTCTCAAGTACATCATTGTAATCATAAATTGGAAGCACTAGCATTTTGAGATGCTTATCGCTCACATATTCCTTATAAAAGAGAAACTCCAATCATATCTAAGATATGTAAACTGCAGCAAAAAGTATGACTCTTCACTGTAACGGGGGAAGTGTTCAGTAAGCCTTAAAGACTTTAGTGGTTATGTTTGACATCTTGTACTAATTTGTGCTATAATAAATTATCTGATCTCAAAAAAGCACCCTATGCATAAAGAGTAAACACGGAGAGCAGCTACATTTTGTCGTTACTTATTCTTTCCAAGATTAGGTAGGGAGCAAATGAGCATCAGAAAAGGCAATTAACTATGCTATTACCATGAAACGAAGCCCTGGAACCCCTTATTTAGACCACACCACCAGGTGCTTTAAGAAGCCTTTTTTTTAAAAAAAAATTAATAATAATCACATCAAGAGAATATAGCAGGTTTAAGATAGTAACAAAGAAAATGTTAATCGACTCTTTTTTTTCTACAGCTGAAGTCCCATTTGATAATTAAACAATTCATAAGAAAATCATACACAATAATTAAAGCTTGGTAAGAGTTGGGCGGGTTGGGGTATGACCCAAATTCGAGCGCAACTTGACCCAACCCAAGCTACTTTTGGGCGGGTCCATCCATCTCAACCTAAGCTACTTTTGGGCGGGTTCATCTATTGACTTAGTCCATTTTAACCCGCCCAAAATCAACCCAACCCGCTCATTTGACACCTCTAGGCATAAACATCCTTTTGCGCTTCATTTCTTCGAGGTTGAGGGGAATTTCAGAAAGTGGATAAAAACAAATTCATCAATTCTTTCACCACATGTGCATCTTCACAGTTCACTTCCTCAGACTATAATAGCTTCTCAATTTCAAAATAGAAGAAAGGAATCAACTAATACTTGATATGAATGTGAAGTTCATACATTCTCTGCATCCTGCTTTGATGTAAATTTGACAAATGCAAATCCTTTTGATAACCTGCAAAATGCTAACTAATGGTTACTAGTGGCAATTAACAATAACAAACTTTGGCTTGTAAAGGGAAGTCCCTTACCCTGTCTCAGAATTCTTAGGAATAATCACATCCCACACGAAGCCAACTTTTGAAAACGAATCTTTTATCTCAGTCGCTTTGGCCTATGATTTATTGCCAAGCTCAAAGGTCAGAGCTCTGTGAGCACAAACGAATATAAAGGAAAATGGTACACTAAAAGTGGATTAGCTTAAAGAACAGACGTAATAAAATAGAGAGCAGAAGAATAGACCTTAAAAGGAAGATTCCTCACTATAAGTTTCCACCTTTGCGTCTTTGACCCCTGGTCAGAAATGTATTAGTTAGAAAGTGCAAGTCCATGAGCTGATATAACTCTTCTTACATAGGTTAGACAGCAAACTGTGTCCAGTAAAAATGGAACAAGACCCTCTTCCATACAAGAATGACGCGCAACCATTTATACAAGTTACAGATATGGGAGAGATAAAAGGTAAAATGAGGCGGTCCCCATAGGCATGGCCTATTGGTTGAGGAACAGGAGTGACAACAGGGAAACGCCAGCTTGGAATTGCAGTTACACAACTTGGTGTGAGCCCATCTGCTCTAGCCTTGGTGGATAGGATTATGTCAGAAACCTGTGTTTGGGGACCGGACAAGATGTGCAATGGACGGGTCAAGGTATATGCAAATTAACCCAGATACCACCATTATCAAAAAGAGGCAGGGTTCTAATTGGGAGTAATAGTGTGAGAAACCATGAGGAAGGCCCACCTGGAACTGATTGACATGGTAAGTAAAGAGAGAGACTCATATTTCCTTTTTCTTCATTCTGACTTTCAGATGCTTAGCATTTTCTCCGGTCAATAAACTACAGCAATACTGAAGCAGAAAAGTAAAAAACTAATACCTAGCTAAAGAACTATAACTATTTAGCAGGAAAAAGCTCTAAAACATAGCTGAGAAGATAGAGAACAAGTTTTTTCATTTGGAAGCCGCTAGCTCATGGTGGCTAACATCACCAATTTTTCAGGCTAAGGAGCAGCCCCCAGAATTGTAAACCGACTGAAAAGAGAGGGTGGTAATAAAGGAGCCACTGAATTGTTGCTAGAAATAATTATAGCTTCGAGACAGGAGCTGAAAGGAAATATTTCTTCAAAGTCAACTTAATTTGCTACAAGTGCACAACTGCACATTCCAAAAAACGATTTTTTAGTTTATTCTAATAAAACCAATGATCAAGGACTTCTTCCTAAGCATTACATTCCCTTGGTAAGACAGGTTCTTTTTACACACTATGAGGAGGATCTATGATTTTAATTCCTGAATGTCTGCTACTTGGGGTGTGTTTTCTTCATCACTCAGGCATTTCTATAAATGGACTTGAATATTAATACAGACTGAAGCATTTCATGTACCACCATTATATTAATCATCGACAATTACCATTATAGTCTTCACTGAAAGAAATCATGATCAAGGTGAAGCAATAAGTAAAAACAATTTTGGACATGTCCTACTATTTCAAACCTGCTTAAATCTTCCCCTAGGGAAGCCAGCTCAAATGACAAAAGCAAAAAAAACAGCAGCATCCAATTATCTGAACAAAATTACAGCAGCCTCACCTCTCCACCAAGTTGGCGTGCCCAAAGTGTTGCTCCATGTACTTCTTTTTGGTGTAATGATGCAACACAAGCTTGAGCTGATTTGACACTAGTGAAAAGTACAGATGAAGCATCCATCTTACAACCATCGTGTGCTAACCCTAGAATATCAATAGTTTTCTAAAATATATTAGTGGCTAAGTCAAATAACATGTATCTTATAACTTTTATTGGAATTTATGATCCAACTTGTTTCTTCTAAGGAAACTATAGTAGAAGTAACCACTTCAAATCCAAAATCCTCAACAGCTTACTGCAGATTTAATCCATTGAGAATCACAGATCAAAAAAAGCAGTAGTAACTCAAAAAGATGTAGACTTTTAGGTAAGCATATTTGCTAAAGAGACCTTAATCACAAAAACTGCAACTGAGTGCTGAACATAGACATATTGAGAACAAAGCAGTGAGCTATTCTTAACTGCTTCAACCTAAGCACAAACACTGGTAATCCAAGTTAACAACCTGTTTACATGAACACTGACTTGCATAAGGAAAGAGGGTACGTGGAAAAATTTTGGAGACCGTGCATGATTAATGACTAACACAAGAATCCAAAGGAGAGGATGATCAAGCTTTATCTACTCAATACAGCATGAAAATACACAACGAGGAATTTGACCTTATAGAGATACTATGCCCGCTGCAAAGAGTGTAAGACATTTGCACTTGATTCAGCAACTGACTTTAGAAGTAAGGATTGTCTACTTAATAGAGATGTAACTATACCATAGTTATTAAGACCTTAACTCGTTCTTCCCCTTTCTTAATGCCCTTCTTAACATAGATAAGAAATTTTTGACGGCTTACACACAAAAGAGTGTAAGCCATTACAGGATTATATCAGATTCATGAAAAAGATCTGATAGCCTGCATCAGCTAAAATAGACACCCAAAACAAATGCAAAGTGAAGCACATGTAAATGGTTTTACCATGACTTTCAATCTCTTCTTTTGGAAGAGGGCAAGTAACAGAGCATACGGTGCCACACTTCTGGGCAAGCTGGTGAACCTCCTTTGCCATATCCGCACTTATAATACCTCCTATGATAACTGTCCTGGCGACCCTGTTTAACATGAAGACATAAGAAGTAAATACAGAAGGAGAAATTACATCAGTCAACTAAGGGAAAGGAAAGTGTAGTGAATCCATATTGTATTGATCAGAAAATAGAATTGCAAATCTAAATCAGTCTCTCAAAGTAGCAACAACCAAATGAACAACTAAAAAGAGGAAAATGAAAAAGAAGAATGGAGGGAGATTCCAGAGTGCTCCAACAAGAGCAAAGCCAAAATAAAGAAAAGACTTCTATTCGCCTCCCCTACACTTCCATGAGCTGATAGTTATAGTTATAGTAACTATAATTCCTCTTGTCCAGTAATTCCTTGATTCCTTGACACCTGTACCCAACCTGGATCCCAACTGTAGTCCAACAACCTCTTGTTGGGTTGTTTCACATTCTGACTCGTGTGTAACTTATTCTCAGGCCCAAGTACTTCATTGTGGTTAACCCCGTTTGTAACAATTCTCCCGCCCTCGAAAAGAACCTTTTCCTCAAGGTTCGAGTCAAGAATCTTGCTACCAACAATTGTAGATGTCTGGTTATTCCATATGGTTGCAAATGATATCCCAAAGTCTGTTAGTATCATGACAATTTCTTGTTTCGTCCATTGATTATGAAGAATGAATTCTGGTACTATTGGGCAAATTGAAAACATTACTAGAAGGATGCCTCCAGGCACCATTTGCAACTCTTTTGCCACAATGCAAGGACGATCTTATAGTAACCAAATACATTTCCCTGGTTTCTTCAAGAATCAAAGCAAGTACATGTCCAGAATTTGTAAATCAATGAGAGCCGTCTGAAGCAACATGACTCCAACATATGCTTCAAATCCTTGCAAGATAAATAGAAAAGGGAGGAGCAGCAATAATGGACAATTTATTCCAGCAGTAAAAGCACCTAGTTCAAGAAGAAATCAAAACTTAACAAGATACCCAGTAACAAGTAAACTGAAAACCACGGATGGAAACTGATATGACAAACAAACCAAACTTTGGTCAGGAAAATGGAGTACACCACTCAACACATGAAAAAGTTTAGCATTTAGCTCTGGTTTGTCAGTATGGTCCAATCTAGAGAGGTCTAGTCTAATAATGTAGGAAGCACCTAAAATAATCTCGACGGGTGACCGTAAGGTAGTGTTGTCAATAACACTCAAGTGAATTGGTAAATAAACTTTCTGAAGGTTCTGGCAACATAGGAAAGAGGCCATATATAGGATTGTAATTTCTCTTGTTTGCACAGAGCTCTCAAAGAAATCAAGTACCTCAAGCTCAACGCTAGTGTCAGGCCAAGAAGGTATATCGGTTCGGAACATCTTAGAGCCGTCAAATGGAATACCACGATACCTGCATGAATTACAAGGAACAAATTTATTGATAATCTTATTGAAAGTTGTGCGCCAGCTGCAGTATATCTAGTTTCTTGAGCCTAACGGAGTGCTTCTGAAGACAAAACGAGCATGTAAATATTTTTCCAAGTCCTCCCGCAGTTCCAGAAAACATTCATTCACCAAGCAAGAGAAAACATGTGTATGTAGAATATAGTTTTCAAATGAGCAGTTCCAGAGATCACCAATCAGCTTCAAGAATTTGTTAGAACTTCTAGTAGTATCTACAAGATGACTTGAATTTTGCGTCAAGAAAGCAAACTCCTCCGGAACATGGTTATCTGCTGTCCCCGTCAAAACCATTTCACATGAGTACAAAACTTTGTCATTTAGGACATCACTAAGTTTCAAATAGGTAGGTATATCAATCCAACTAGCATCTATGTATTCTACGTTAAACACTTGCTCACTATCTCGGCAAATCTGAACAAGCCTGTCGTGAAAATCATGGACACATTGCACTATAACAACTTGTTATGATTCAGCAAACTAATGGGCTATTGCAACATCAGGGAGTTGTATATCCGTCCCATGAAGATGAGTGAAATCAATGAGCTCAACAATTCCAGATTGTTCCCTGACTAATATAGACTGATCTATTGCACCGATAAGCCTTTGACCTGCACAAGGAAGTTGTGCCAAATCTTCCTGCCCAGTACCAAACCAAGTGCAAGCCGGGAAGCCAAAGGCTGGTTGAAGCCACACCAAATGTCGACTTAACACCCATATTTCTCCAATCATTACTCTGCCGAACAGTTGATCCAAAAGCTGGCGCATACCCCATCTCATACATTCCATCTGAATCATCCAACACAGCGAAAGAAATATTGCAACAGAAGTTCGTGTCACGTATATGCTGGTTCCTATCTGGAAAAATGGGTAGAACAACCTCTGCTCAGATGTTTTGAAACAGAAAACTCCACCCATTTTTACCGAAAGAGTATTGAGAACTGGCAGAGACGTGTGGCATAGGAAAAATGATATTTGCAGGAGATAGCAAACTAGTTAATGCCAAGGAGCAGGTATACAGGGCCTTGTCGAGTAGCAAAGTAAGGTATACAACTTTGTCAAGACGAAGCAGACGAGCACTTGAAGATATCGCGGAGAATGAATAGGAAGTTGTAGAAGAGTTGATGAAGTACTTATCCACCGCATGGCTAGTGGATGCAACAGAACAAACTAAAGCGAAGGCGGAAACCATAACCTGCCAAATTTCTAAGCCAGCTACTCTTGATTCAACAAAGAAGTACAGTGAGTGTGTACTCCTTCTATATCCATCACCAACCAAAATAATCGACTGCCCAGTATAAAACCAATTGTGAACGTGTGAGCCGAAGTTCTGTTGGAGCCACCAGGAACTTCCATAACCAACAAGTAGCACATCATACTTCCCCAAAGTTCCAAAATTTTCTTTCCTATTGGGATCATTGCGAGTGCGAATCTTTAAGGTGTTTGTAGTGAAATGTTCATTTCCAAAGAAATTTGAAGTCACAGTAGGAATTAAACAGTCTAGAGAACCATGAGAAATAAAAAATGAGTCGTTATGGAGGAATGGGTTAAGCGGGTCGTCATTATTTCTTTGGACATTTTCGTCGAACACCTTACCCGCATTGCTTGAATTTCCATAATCCATGGCAGATTCAATCACAATAATAATGATCTGTGCAGCTTGCTGCTCCTCATAGCTTGGCTGATACAAACTAGTGCAGCACTCTCCATTGTGTCTAGTGGTCTCCTCTATTTTTGCATCATCCAAAGCCCTTACCTGCCCAGTATCCACCCACTTGCGGTCATGCAAGCCAAAATCATATGGAAGCGAACTAATAGCTCTATTAGGACCACGAAAATTTGCAAAAATGTCCATCGTTGGCTATATATCGAACACCTTGCAGCCAAACTCCATGTCAAGCTCCTGGTCGTAGCCTTTAAGTGGAAGACTTGGTCCCTTAATTAAGAATGATATAGGTGAAGATTCAAGCTGCGTTATGGCAACATAAGCACAAGAGACATCGCCGGGAACCACTATTTTGGGTTTTGTATCTCCAACAGCAAAAACAGAAAGTTGTGAATCCAGATTTGAGTTCACGATATTGCCCACCTTGGTGTTTGTATCGTCCAAAACTGAGTCTAGTGCAGAGGTGATAGCTGGAGCATCTGACATTTCTGGAGCATCAACGAATTCCGTGGAGTCTAATTGCATTTCGTGCAGCACTGACTGCATAACACGAAATAGAAGAGAGCATACGAGAGTTATTCTCTTGCATCTCCGTCACTAAATTACGCATGGTGTCAATGGAAGTATAGATCATGGGATAAGAGTCCAGACGCGTGGAGTACGAGCAACGAGAGCACCAATGTAGTGAATCCATATTGTATTAATCAGAAAATAGAATTACAAGTCTAAATCAAACTCTCAAAATAGCAACAACCAAATGAACAACTAAAAGAGGAAAATGAAAAAGAAGAATGCAGGGAGATTCCAGAGTGCTCCAACAAGAGCCAAGCCAAAATAAAGAAAAGACTTCTATTCGCCTGCCCTACACTTCCATGAGTTGATAGTTATAGTTATAGTAACTATAATTCCTCTTGTCCGGTAATTCCTTGACACATGTACCCAACCTGGATCCCAATTGTAGTCCAATAACCTCTTGTTGGGCTGTCTCACATTCTGACTCGTGCGTAACTTATTCTCAGGCCCAAGTACTTCATTGTGGTTTACCCCGTTTGTAACAGAACGACTACACAATCACTATTCGACGGTCAAATGCATAACTTCAAACTGCCAAAGAATATGCAGTATGCCTGTTTCTTTTTTGATAAGTACTCCCTCCGTTTCAATTTAAATGACACACTTTCATTATTAGTCCGTTCCAAAAAAGAATGATACATTTCTATATTTAGAAACAATAACTTTGAACTTTTCATTTTACCCACTTTACTCTTAATGAGAAGCTTTTATAGCTACACAAATA
This sequence comes from Nicotiana obtusifolia, assembly GCA_002018475.1. Classification (NCBI taxonomy): domain Eukaryota; kingdom Viridiplantae; phylum Streptophyta; class Magnoliopsida; order Solanales; family Solanaceae; genus Nicotiana; species Nicotiana obtusifolia. The sequence goes on from MCJB01049744.1 coordinate 34,927, forward strand.
TTATGGCCCTACAAAGCTTTTACCCCTTAAGCTTTTAGGACCACATGTTTCAAAAGTGGTACAAAAGGCAGAGAACCTAGACAAGAATGTGGTTCTCTACAAAAGACACTCAACCATCTATGCAAACAGGAACTCTATGGGTGCATTAAGAAACCAAAAGATTATCTCTGAGCTATACAAGATCATTTTCACCACCTCAAAAGTGTGATATGCCTAAGGTTTTAGTTAACAAATTTAAGCTCAATGGAAAAATTGCTCCTGAAAGCCAATAATCACTTCTAAAAAATTCTAGATGAATCTGAAATTACAAACTTTAGCTCTCAGAAAATGCGTGAGGACGCATAAAATTTTATATTTGGTAAACGGGGGAGATTAAAAAGTTCACAAGTGATAATTAGTTTTAAAGAAAGGTCAAAATACCTCAGCACCTAAGTCGTGCCTAGGCAGACACCACATCATGTCTAACACAAAGACGCAAGACTCAAAAGTTAGGCGAGCAAGACAAGGTATTACAGAACTAATCCACCAAGAATGAAAAAGAATCTAGAGTAACTCAGCATGCTTAAAAGTAAAAATTAAATAAAAACTATGGAAAGTGGAAATGATTAATGAATAACAATGGATGACCTGGTCCAATGTGATAGCACAACAACTATCATCCTTCAGCATTTCACAGAAGATTAATCCACTGGTCCCTAGAGTTTTAGTACTTAATATTTGGTCCTTATATAATACTAACAATACAGCATAAACTCTAGAATACAAGATATTCATTTTTTAATTAGCCGATACCAAAATTATCATCGGCTAAATTGACAATTTCCAAAATGATATTCATAACTTAGTTTAAACAGAATATTTTCATAATCAAGAGAAATAGCGAAATTTAACAAATGAAAGTGCAACAGTATCAAATACACAACAAAATACCTCTGTTTTCCTGAATAATTTCCTTCATCAGCAGCACCATCGCAAAGCAATGCAGTTTTTCTTTTTCTAGCAGGTTTTCCTAGGTTTTCTGTCAACATTAAGTTACAGTGTCAGGGCTGTTAATAAAGTAAGATCTGAAGGCTGAAGTTGATTGAATTTTGTATTATTAAATAATCTAATTCAATAATAATTTTTAATATAAAAATTATTAACTCATATGATAATATCATCAAACGTAAAAGTAAATCGTCCCGTTCAATGAATAAATATGAAACTAATGCAAAGCCTTATCTTTTAAATGTCTAATGTATTATTTATTCTATATTATGTGTATCTAACATAAGTATTCACTCAAGATCTTAAAACATTTATTGAAGTGTATCTCTGTAAATGTCAACAAAAAAAAATTGTATTAACTGAATATCAAGAATATGGTGGCTCTTAAATCTGAGTTTGCATTTTATTCAGACGTGTTATGTCATGACTCATGAACGGCCATTTTCAACTTACTGAAAATCCAAGTTGGTGACCAAAACTTGGCATGTCATGACTCATGAACGGCCATTTTCAACTTACAGAAAATCCAAGTTGGTGGCCAAAACTATGTAAAAGCCGTGGCATTTAAATTATTAAGTGATCCTTTGGTTCTGTCATCAAACACGTTTATAATATATAATAACTTGAGGCATTCAATATGAAGTGCTAAATTGGGGTCTCAGACAGCACTTAGATACTAAAAGCTACATTTATACTGAAAATAACACCGGTATGCTATAGCAAAGAACCTGTTCCACGCGAGATTGAAGCTTGTTTCTTCTCAACTATTTCAGTAGAAGGACCATCCTTGTTGTCTTCTTTATGAGCAGTGCTTTCTGAATAATAAATATAATTGATTTAAGAAGTCAGAAAATCAGCAGATTTGAGTATTTTCTGTTAGTGCAATTTTCCTTATTAAATGGGTCGTTTGGTTTAGAAACGAGTTATGCAGGGATTAATAATGTAGAGACTGTAGTTAAGAGATTAGTATTTAATTGTAAAGAAGGGATTAGTTATTATTGGATACTTGGTTTGTTGTTTAAAAGTTACTATAACGTGCATATCTTCAGAAATATTGTTATTCTTTTAACTAAATAAAATATTGGTTACTACGTAAGGGTTATTTTTGTCATTTAATAGTGTTAATCCATGTATTGCTAATCCCCGCATTCTTTCTACATTTTATCCTATATAAAATAATACATATATTCTCGTATAACTTATGTCGGTACTAGTTATGAGGAAAAGAAAAGGTGGGACCACGCATTGTTAAAATAATGCTGAATTTTATGTAGAAAAGAAAAGTGAAGCCAAACATTATACTAATGATGTTAAATTTTATGTGAAGATTTTATTTTCTCCACTACTCCTAACCAAACATCATCTTTTAAAAGAAAAAGCTAAAGAAGTTTTAAATCTCCATTACATTTCCTTTTATTGAGACGTGTTAGAGTACATGTCATGACTCTGAATGGTCAATTTCAAATTAGTGAAAATCCAAGTTGGTTTCATATAATATTTAAAACATGTGGCACTTACTGTATTAAGCTCTCTTTTGGTTCTGTCATCAATCAAGTTTAAGTGCTGAATTGGGTTCTCAAACAGCAATTAGTAACTAAAAATACACTAATATTGAAAGTATCTTTAGTGTTATTGCTACGAACCTGTTCCCTGAGAGCTTGAAGCTTGTTCATGCTTGACTATTTCAGTAGAAGGAACGTCCTTGGCATCTTTTGCATCAGCGGTGCTTTCTGAATAATACAATTGATACAAAAGTAACATAAGCAACAGGTTGAGTACTTTATGTTAGTGCAATTCCTTATTGAATCTGGCAAAATATGAAACTAAAGAAGGACAAACCTTGATCCCCCTTTGATCGACGTTGTTCACGGGGTGCACGTTGCATAGCTTGTTTAACTCCAATTTTCCTTCCTCCAACCACAGTGCCATTTTTTAGCTCGATGGAACGGTCAGCGTCGTCTACAGATGCACTACGACAACACATAAAAGGAAGAATAAGTTGCGGAAATATAACCACGCACACAAGATTGGAAACATACCACTGAATATTGATTCTCTTGAGTAACTTATCAACTACAAAGCATTGCTTCAATCCATGATATATTTATAGTGTCAGATCATGTAAAATCGACACCTTGCATTCAAAAGTAATACTTAGCATTTTCCAACATTGGCAGCATGTTAGACTGAAAACAAATTTTGGAAAAGGTTCATGTATATTAAGGTAAGAAAAAACAACAATTCAAAATAATCAAGGACAAAGGACAAACTAAAATATGCAGCCAATGAGCAAAGAACAAGAACCCCGTTTAATTCTTCGCATTCATTTTTCATACACCATTAATGTCAATAATGATAAGAAATTTTGAGCAGGGCCCAGACATTCCAAACTTTACAAACAAAAACTAGTAATAAGTGCATTGACTTACAATTGCACAAAGCCGAAGCCTCGGTGCTCACTTGAACCTATGCACATAAAAATGGAGACTTGATTAGTTTTCAACAAAGACAGAATCCTAATAAAGGAATAAGTGTTCCATCATTTACCTAATTCTCTTTCACTCATAGCAAAAAATTAAAAATACTAGACAATTAAAAAACAAAACCAGTACTTGCATCTAACTAATTTTTTTTCTTTTTCAACATATTTGAATTTGTAAATTTTTCAAGTGAAATTACCTTTATTTGTAACCATAAAGCACCGCCTAATTGGTCCAACTTCACTGAACGTCTCTTCCAACTGTAAATAATTAGTAGCTCAGTATGTTAATTTTCCTTTTTTTTGACGAATTTTATTTCTATTGGGGAAGAAAGGAGAAATTACCTGGGCATTAGTGAAAGAATAAGGTAAATTGTTAACGAATATGGTGGCAGGTGAATGTTGGCTATCGCCATTAGACATCGTCTTCTTATTCTTTCCCATTTTTTCCGATTGCGAAGAACTAAACACGAAACGATAGCTTTTGAAGTTTATGTGCTGAGGAGATCTTTAGGGGTTTATGGCTACAGGGTTTTTCAATTTCGGGTTGGGACACAATCTTTTGGTGTGGGCTCAACAAGGAATTAGTCCAGGAAAATTAAAGAAAAAATTGTGAGTTGAGTTCGGCCCAGGCCCGTGTCAAGAAAAGTGGGCCGACATTGAAAGAAGAAGAATTAAACCAAATAGCCGCCCACCCAATCACTTTATTTAAAAATAGGAAAACGACATTGTATAGCCTACTAGGAAAGAAAGAAATAGTATTTGTTTTACATTGAACCTTTTTGATGTATTATACACCTTATTTTACTGGAAATAATTTTCTTCTGGATAATTTATGGATTTTAAATCATTTTTTATGATGGATCGAATAAAAGATGTCAAACAATATGAATTTTCTATTATATAGAAAAGAAGATGGTCGACCAGGGGCATAATTGTCATTTCACCTGCTATTTTTTTTAAAACATATAATTACGTGGCATTATCTCTGTCATGGGCGGCTTTCCAGTCTCGCCCCATGATCCCTTGGACGCGCCCCGTGGCGTCCTGGCAAGCCTCTCAAAGCCTAGCGCCACGGTCGGCCCCGTGGTCTCGGCAGCGCCAAGTGACAAGCGCGCATGTGCCTCTGTCCCCCACCAACACTCGTTGCCTGTGCGCCAGCGGCTTGCCAGTGCCAACAGCGCCGCGCGCATAAACAATGCCGCGTGCACAGACAATGCCGCGCGCATCCCTCATGATCCAAAGGCCAGCGCCCGGCCGCAGGCAGACACAAATAGTGTCGCGTACGCCAACAGCAACGCCCGCGCACACCCTGATGCTCATGACAAAGTTGTTGTCACTGGACTTGCTCCTACTTTATAGAAGTCTAAGTCCTTTTCATTATAAATATAGAGTAGGTTTACTTCATTTTACATTCAGTATGCATTTACAGCTTTCATAGGTCAGCTCTTGTAACTTAGGAATTATTTTTTTTAAGCATTATTAGGGGAATAAGCATTCAAACATTAAAGCAAGCAATCATTTCTTTGTACTGGTGTCTCTCCCCCTCGACACCGCATCATCGTCAATACAATCAGCATTCATCATCAATTACTGCTTTCAATTCTTTCGTTGCTTACGATATTGATTTTCCCGTACGGTACTGACAATTTATTCTAGCATGCAAAGGGGACCTCAGTTGGCGGACGACAATCATACTGATATAGATTGCTTAGCCTTACGTGCCCTTCCAAACAATCTCAGGAACGCGCCGCGTAATATGTCGTACACAAAAACACTGACAAAATTCTAGAATTGTCCGTCACTTTTCTCTCCTTTTCACTCACAGTTACCAGCATAACTATGAAGCACTTCTCTGCATTTCGTTCTTCTCATCTAGGTTAGTAAACTTTTCCCTAATCTTCTTCTCTTTCTTTTCAAAAATTTCGATTTCATTTTGTCATTGTTGTTGTCGTAGTAACAAAGGGTAAACTATTTAATTTATGTCTTTTTGTATAGCTTTTTGGCTAAGAATATCTGGATTTTTCAAGTTAAGGTTTACTAATTATGAGAATTTGAACATTAAAGAATTAGACCCATTTTAGAATAAACTTATTTTGATGTTCTTATTGTCTGGTTCCGCAATTATATGATAGATTCTTAATTTTTTTCCTTTTCTCTTTGGACTTAGAAGGCAATTCCAATGAGAACGGATGATGTTGACTATTTTTTACTTAGATCAAGCCAGGTACGAGAACTCAAAAAATTGGTTATATAATCAAATGGCTTACTAATAGATGTGAGTTTGAGAAGTTTGAAAGTTGTAAAAAGAAATTGCAGAAGTTATTCCTTAAAAAGAAGTCACATGAACTTTCTTAGAATAGTAGATTTTTTAAGTTGATGAAAGTCAATCTTTTGCAGACGACTTTCCCTTCTTAATTAACATTTTTGTCTCATAAATCTCTTCTATTAGTAATGAAAATTTATTTATACCCCAATGTTAATAAATTCAAGACATTACACATATTTATCATTTATCATAGTAAATGAAAAATATATATGTTTTCTTACTTTAATTGCTAAAATGTAAATTTATTGATTTGATTAGAGTATCATACACAAGTAATCTTTGAGTGTATATATTTAAATTTCAAAATCTGATTTTCTTCTAATTTTTTCCCAAACCTCATAACATTTCCACATATCATGTCTGATATATATGAGCGGTCGTGTTTGAAAGAGATTGTTTCTGCTAGACTACCTTTCCAATGTTTGACAGAAAGAGTTTGTGTTCAAAGATATTGTATTTGAACGACTTTGAACTTTATTTGTGTTCTGAATTTGATTAATTCAGGATTTGAGTTTGAATAAGTTTGAAAAAATCAAGTGGGTGTGAATATTAGACCTATATTATACTTGATTTATTTCATTTTTAACCCTTTCTTCAAGACATTTCTTTCACCATTATTGTTATATACTCCATTTGTCAATCAAAATATTCTCTTCATTATGTGTTAGAAGAGATACAAATCAAAACACTTTATAGAATATAAATTTGTTGGGTATTATAAACACCTCAAGTACAATAAATTAAGAACTCTTGTTCTGTCATATTGTTATTTAACTTTGTTAAAATTTATTTCTTGATGTTCTTCTGTTGAACTTGTGCTAGTTGATAAAAAGTGAAGTTGGCAGGGTTCTTCAGATCTTTCAAATTGTACAACAAAATACATGCACATTTGAATTCCATCTAAAATATAGGAACTGATACAAACAATGAGGATGTTACTCTTTTATATACGAGATTTTTGGTAAAGTTTGCCACAAGGCATGCAAGCGAGGAGAGTTAGCCTTTTTGGGTTGCGGTTGCCTATTATTGACCCTTTCTGTTTTGGTTTAATTTATTTTTCATACAGGTTTTACTCTCAATCTCCATTATGATAACTGTCTGTTTGTGTACTTTAGTAGCCAATCAGTGTGTGGTGAGTATTGCTCTTCTACTTTATTTTTAATTATTCCCTCTTCGCTTCTTAGCAGTTTTTTATTTATTTATTTTTATTGCTTTTATATGAATAAAGAAATTTACTAATTTTATTTGTAATATAAAGTTATAGGGTTTAAATTAGTGCCAGATTATTATTGACACTAATGATAAATGGACCTTGAGCCTAACTCAACCCCAAATGAGGGGGCTCAAGACCATATACCCCAAATGAGGCTGCTCAAGACCATATAAGAAGACCAAAAACCTCAAATCCTACCGATGTGGGACAACTCAACACACCCCTCACGTCCAGGCTTGCACTCTGGAGCGTGGATAACTTAAATGGGGGCCCAACATTGGTAACAATAATTGGGATGGGCCTGGCTCTGATACCATGAGAAATGGACCTTGTGCCTAACTCAACCCCAAAAGCTAGCTTATGAGATGAGGCTTGCCCAAGACTGTATAACGACACTAAAAATCTCAAATCCCACTGATGTGGGACAACTCAACAGGCATCACAGTAATGTGGTGAGATTTATAACTCATAGCGATATCATATAATACATGTGATGAAATAGTACCCATTATGAAATTTTTTTCTTACTGCAGTAAATGTCGGTATAACCAAGGACTCTACAATACATCTCACACTTCTTTATTATGCTCTCCAGAAATATAGAGTAATTTATTATTGAGGATAATTTTATTGTCTGAAACTGCTGTAGAAGAACATTCATAGTTATTCTGGACCACTGTTGAGCACACTTCGATTGCTACTTCTTAATGTTACTGTAGACGCCTTTGCTGCTGTTTTGCCATGTAGTTGAAGCCACTTTTGCTGCTCTTTTTGGCTAGGTTGAAGCAATTTTGCTGCTACTTTTAAGATCTGGTTAAAGCCATTTTTGCTGCTATTTTCTACATGTGGTTAAAGCCCAGTTTTGGCTGGTGCAATATTAGGTTAGCGTACCTATTTACTATCTATCTATGATACTCCCTCATCTCCCATATTAATCTACTAACCGCATTCTTCATGGTCTATTATCACATCAATGCCCCTTGCAATAGATCCTTTATTTTAAAAAATAATTTGCAAAAACAATGCATCTAAAAGCAGATAATTAGTTCTTTCATAACAGAAGGTCTACTTATATTTATCTAGTAGAGAGACACATTTTAAGGCTGGAAACAATGTAATAAAATGAATCTGCTGCATTGATATTGTCCTAAAACTTAGTATATTCTATTATATAGGTACTAAAACTTGATCTCTTTTCCATGATTCTGCAGATGCTTAATACTTTTGTCGGACTGCAAAGAAGAACAACAATTACAATATGGAGAAGGAATCACCTTTTGTGAATATAAATAGAACTCTCATGGATGTACTAATTCTATTATATAGGTACTAATGATTCTTCTTTTGAGAATTAACGTTCTGTTCAGCGACCTAACGTTTCGAGAAACTTCGTAATATGTATTATGACTTGCGTGTGCGGTCGAGTTTGGTTTTGGAAGGTTCGGAATTAAATTGGAAGAACAATCTTTATTTTTGAAACTTAAATGAAAAGAGTTTATCGGAGGTTGACTTTTTAGAATGACTTCGGAATAGTATTTTGACGATGTCTATGGCTTTGTATGGTGATATTGAACTTAGGCATATATCACATGGAATTGAAAGTCCGTAGGACAATTTGACGCATTTTGGCAAAAAATGAAAGATTTTTCGAAAGTCTGACGGGGAGTCGACTTTATTGATATCGGGGTCGAAATTCGATTTCAGAAATTGGAATAGCTTCATTATGTCATTTAGGAATGGTGTGCAAAATTTATGATCATTGTGGATTGATTTGATAGGTTTTGGCATCGAATGTAGAATTTGAAATTAGTTTTCATTAAGCTTGAATTGGGGTGCGATTCGTGTTTTAGTGTTGTTTAATGTAATTTGAGGCATCGACTAAGTTCGTGCAATATTATGGGACTTGTTAGTATACTTTGTTGGGGTTCCGATGAGTTTTGGAATAGTTTTTGGAGAGTTTGGTATTTTGAGCATAAGCATGTAATGATCCAAATGTCCATTGTTAGTTCTAGAGATCAAAATTCGATTTCGAGACTTCCGGGAATTTGATAATGAATTATATGAAAGATCTGGAATGTTTGGTCTAATTTCATCAAGTCGCGATTGGATTTTTAGCGCGAAACATGAGTTAATTTTTTAACGAGCGAAATTGGTATCGCATTGAGCAAATGAGCTCTGAATTGAGTATCAACTGAACGACTAGGTTCGTATTATTATCTGTGACTCATAGGAATAAGAATCGTCGAATTCCGAGTCTGTATGATGGAGTTAAAGCCTTTTAGTGAAATATTAAATTGCTAGTGCAATCAAGTTCTGGTGCGGACCTTTAGTGACAGGAAATAGACTTTTAGTGACGGGAAATGAGTTTTTATTGAGCAATTTTTATTTTTTTTTTCATTTCAACATTTTTGGAGCTAGGGAACTCAGATTTGGACAAATTTTTAGAGGATTTTCACCAAATGGATCGAGGTAAATGTTTCCTACCCGATTTTCATTATATCTCATGATTCCATGATAATTTCATCTTTTATTAGTGAATCAATTAGAAGAAAATGAGATTTTTGCAAAATCTCTCAAAAACGAAAATTTAAGATTTGGAGGTCAATTCGTTATCGAAATTTGGTAAATTGGTATGGTTGAACTTGTATCGGAATGAGTATTCGGATTTCGTGAAAATTCAGTCGGGTTCCGAGAGGGGGGCCCCATGTTGACTTTTGGTTGATTTTTTAATGCAAAATTTTAAGTTGACGTTTTATTATCCGGAATTGTTTCCGATGAATTTTAATGAAGTTATACCATCAATTTGGATATATCTGAGCTGTACGGAGGTCAATTCAAGCAAGAAGACTATTTTGGAATATCGGCATAACTTCAAAAAGGTAAGTATCTTGCTTAACCTTGAGTGGGGAATTACCTGTTAGGCATTGAGTCGTATATGCCATTTATGAAATGTAAAAAGCCGTGTACGCGAGATGACGAGTACGTACTTGGCTTATATGTGCAAATTATACCGGTTAAAATTCTTAGACACCATTAAATATTAAATTGGAAATTTGTTAGCAATTACTAAATTCTCTATTCGTCATGCCTCAATCCTTCGTTGTTGAATTTGTTTTTATATGATAATTTAGTGTGATTGCCACCTTAATTTTTATGCGAATTCTATGTTTTTGCTGAGTTGATATTTCTTGGAGATAATTTCATTATGGTTCATTTGAAAATAATTTATTAAATAAATTTAAAAGGAAGCATTAATCTATTTGCCAAAATTTTGGATTAAAGAATGCGTTGTTCCTCGATGAATTACTTTCCAATTCATGTTGTTGAAATTGGTATTGAGTTATAAAGGTCGTAAATCATATTGAGGCAAAGTGTTAAATTGTGAAATATTATTTTGTCGAGTTGTTCATTCTCAGATATTTTTGTTTTGATTTTTCTGCACATTATGATCAAGCCATGGGCTCCTTATTTTGGAAAATAAATTATTGTTGATTTATGTGACAAGTTGTAATATTTGAGCACTTGAGGTGCAATTTGTGAATGTTTTGATATTTGAGCATTTGGTGTGCAATTTGTGATATATTGTGATAGTTGAGCACTTGAGGTGCAATTTGTAATATGTGGTGATATTTGAGCACTTGAGGTGCAAGTTGTGCTATGCTGTGATATTTGGATATTTGAGGTGCGATTTGTGAAATATTGTGATATTGATATGCATGCGATGAGATAAGGTGGGCTTGATACGCGTGACTAGTAGGGGAACTACTAAAAAGTTATGCGGTGTGATAAGGTAGGCTAAAACGCGGGATGTTATTCCGAAAAAACTAATTTTTAAACACTGAACGTGAAGGCTCCTGCAGTGATATAAGGAAAGATTGAAATTTATTTATGATTTGAGACTACGAGGCGGTACTTCTGCCCTTTGTTGAAATTTATTTATGATTTGGGACTACGAGACAGTACCCCGGGGTGCGCTTTGTTGATATTTCTCTATGGCTGTACTTGCCTTTGATTATTTTATTCTTCCGTGATATGTAAATTCTTGTGTTCTTCCGTGATGTATTATTCGATTTTTTATTATGTATTTTGTATTCCTTATTGTATTGTGTTGGCTTTGGCTCTTCGTACGAGACTCTGAGGATTTGTGTTTCTGATTTTTTTACTGGCTTTCGAGATTTGAGTTGTTTTGAATAAAAAAATTTGCTGTTATATTTTAATTTGATAAAATTTACATCCAAATCAGTAGCTATCGGATGCTTCATTTTAATTGAAATGTCATTTTCTTCATCCAAACGAGTTCAAAAATAAATTCATTTATTTGTTGATTTCTTACTTGGTATAAAAATTATAAACTTACTCTATTGAAAATAAATTGATCATGCGGATCTTATATACACTGATATTTTGGTACGTGAGTTGTCCGTGCGGTTGTAATAGAGATATGGGCACGAGGTGCCCTGAAAATATGAAAGTGGGATGAGACCCGTGTTCTATAATTATGAAATGAGGTGTCACAAAGTGACTTTTATTTGAAAGAATTAAACTCGAAGGATATTTATTTGAAGGAAGTATATTCGAAAGATATTTATTTGAAAGAATTATATTCGAAAGATTTTTATTTGAAAAACTTATATGTGAAAGATTTATATTTGAAAGACTTACATTTGAAAGGCGTATACTTAAAAGACTTGATTAATTAGTTGTACTTGTGTTCCTTATTCGTTTGAGCAATATCTATGGTGTTCTTGTTGCCTTGTTGTTCTTATCCCTGATTGATCTTTGTTGCCGTTACTGCTATTTTTTTTTCTATTATTCTTGTATATTACTATATTGCACAGGTTAAATGACTAGTAAGTATCTTGACTGTACCTCGTCACTACTCCACCGAGGTTAGTCTTGATATTTATTGTGTACCGACTGTGGTGTACTCATACTACACTTCTGTACATTTTTGTGCAGAGTCAGGTATTGGAGATATCGAATTCGAACAGAGGTTAGAGTGTGATCGCAAGGATTTAAGGTAGAGCTGCTTGGTCGTCACAGTCCCTTAGAGTCTTTTCATTTTATTGTACTGTTAACTCTTATTCGAACAATATTGCATATTCGATCCTTGAGATCATTGCATGTATTCTGTTACAGTTCATGATTCAGTATTACCAGTCTTGGGAGGTTGTTATAAATATTTCCGCTGTGGGTTTCGATTATCTATTTCAAAAAAAAGAGGCTCGAAATGTAATTGTAATCGGCTGACCTAGTCTTAGAGACTAAGTGCCATCACGACGCTTGTGGTGGAATTTTGGATCGTGACAAGTTGGTATCAGAGCTTAGGTTCATAGGTTCTACAAGTCTAGTAGAGTCTTGCAGATCGGTACGGAGACGTCTGTACTTATCTTCGAGAGGTTACAAAAGTGTTAGGAAATTTCCACTTCTTCATTCTTGTCGTGCGAAATTTGTTGATTTTGGAGTTTGAGCCTTTGTATCTCTATTCTCTCAAGATAGTGAGGACACGTGCTACCGGTTCAGCTGAGCAGACACTCGCACATTCTGCTAGGGCCGCAAGAGGCCGGGGCCGAGGCAGAGGCCGAGGAATGGCACGTGCCCTAGCTAGAGCACATGTCAGAGCAGCAGTTCAGGTGCCGCCAGTAGCTCTAGTTAGGGGACAGGTACCGGAAGCACTTATTGTTACCCCTGGACTTCAGTAGACTTTAGCACAGTTCCTGAACATTTTTGGTGACTCAAGCGGGATTGATCTCTGTTTCGCCAAATATTTCACAGATTAGGGGAAGAGTCCAAAGTCCTACCGCCCGTACTCTAGAGCAGCAGGTTCACGTTGGTCAGGTTTTGAGTGTAGTACCGGTACAACCTGTTATTCCGGTTCAACCTCAGGCTATAGGCATCAAAAGAAGAACAAAAAAGACTTGAGAGATTTAAGAGGTATAGTCCACCTACCTTCTATGGCACAGCTACCGAGGATGCCCAATGATTTCTAGAAAAGTGTCACAGTATTTTTCGCACCATGGGTATTGTGGAAGTGAGCATGCCTTTACTACATTTCAGCTGTCAGGAGTAGCGTATCAATGATGGCACGTTTATGAAGAAGGTAGACTAGCCGATGCCATGCAACCAACTTGGGCTTAATTTTCGGATATGTTTTTGAAAGAGTTTGTTCCACAGACTCTCCGGGATGCGTGGCGTACAGAGTTTGAACGGTTGCATCAGGGCACTATGACGGTGTCATAATATGCTATCAGGTTCAGTGAGTTAGCCCCCTATGCATCTATCTTGGTTACTACAGTTAGAGAGCGAGTCTGCAGATTCATTGAAAGGCTTGATTATGATTTTAAAATATGTAAGTCTCGAGAGTTGCAGACTGACATTCCATTTCAGCAAATAGTAAAGATTGTCGAGATGTTAGAACATGTTCGAAGTGAGGAGAAGGAGTCTAAGGAGGCCAAAAGGTCTCGGAACTCTGGATAATAGCCAAAAGGTCTCGGAACTTTGGAGAATTTAGTGGATTCTACTATGCAGCTATGACTCATCATTGTGGAGGCTTGGGTAGTCGGTCAGCCCAGTCCATAATTCAAAGTACTCGTAGTGCTCCAGTTAATACTTTTAGTGCACCACAAGCATGGGGTTCTTACAATGGTTATTTTAGTTATCCGGCACATACTCAGTACGAGCAGCAGCACCCTCGAAGGGGTTGTTATGAGTGTGGTGATACTAGTTACATCAAGAGAAATTGTCCCAGACTTGGGAGGGGTGGATTTCATCAGAACACTCAGGTTTCAGGCTTTACTAACAGTTAATACTCCACGTGCACAGCCAGTTAGGGGTAAGGACAGGCGGGTAGAGGACGCCCTAGAGGGGAGACCCAACCCGTTGATATAATTGCTAGTGAATCGACTGAGGCCGATACACCAGATGTTGTCATTACTGGTACGATCCTGATTTATTATAAAGGAATATTTTTCGTAGTTTGATCTGCTTCTGTGTATCGAGGTGAGTCCTCCTATCATGCTCCACTTATGGGCGAGCTTCGTAATTCTGTAATCTACTTTTGTGTTTACCCCTGTCGGGAGATTCTATGGCGATAGTAGTGTCTATCCTTCTGTTTTGATCACTATTAAGAGCTATAAGACTAAAAGTGACTTTCTATTACTCACTACAGTGATGTAATTTCGGGATAATTGATTACAATTTTATGAATTATATGCCCTACACGTATGGGGATTCATTATGTGTTGTGAAATTGTTTCACATAATTTATTAAAAAGAAGAGAAAAAAAATACAAAATTTCTGTTGGCACAATGTGCAAAGTACTTGTGATTTAGAATTGAGGATGGGATCCTCATTGTTTAATGTGATGTGAAATATTTAAACCGAGATACAAGCCGCAGTGGAAGTTATATAAGGACGAGATCTTTACGATGAAAATTTATTTGTTTAAATTATCCCTTGTGAAATTAAATTTGTACTATAGTACTAATAGGGAGTCATGCCTATTTGATATTTCTTGTATGTGTTTTTCTGTGCATATTAGCCATTTCGTACTGTAATTATTGAGTTTTAGCCTACAAGATTAGTGCCCAAGTGGCGTTAAATATGACTCGTTAATCTGGATAAATATTTATGAGGTCTTTATGCCTCGTGTGTTGCAATCAATGTTGTGAAAAATTTGAAATGAGGTTTTGGATAATGTGAGGTTAATTGACGATGCTGGAATTAATTATGAACAACTATTATGACTAGGGATGTGGTTATGGGAATTCGTATGACGTGTGCGTAAGCGCGAGTTGCTACAGCCGGTTGAGACTAATACTACGTGTTCATGTGAAAATCAGGTCTTTTAAAAATGTTTGGAGTGTATGAAATTGGTTTTAAAGTATATAAATGTGTATAAAAGAAATAATCTCAACTGAGATGGTCTTGTCATACTCATATTAAATTTGTGGTGATGTAGCATCAACCACGAGTATGTGTGTAAGAATATACTCAGTAATCTAATGTCCTCAGAATAATTCTTGGCACGTTCAAGGACGAACATATGTTTAAGAGGGGGAGAATGTAGCGACCCGACTTGTCGTTTTGAGAATTAACGTTCCGTTCACCGACTTAAGGTCCCGAGCAACTTTATAATATGTATTATGACTTGCGTGTGCGACCAAGTTTGGTTTTGGAAGGTTCAGA
The DNA here is from genome assembly GCA_002018475.1 of Nicotiana obtusifolia. Classification (NCBI taxonomy): domain Eukaryota; kingdom Viridiplantae; phylum Streptophyta; class Magnoliopsida; order Solanales; family Solanaceae; genus Nicotiana; species Nicotiana obtusifolia. The sequence goes on from MCJB01049744.1 coordinate 50,123, forward strand.
ATTAAATTGGAAGGACAATCCTTATTTTTGAAGCTTAAATAAAAAAAGTTGACCGGAGTTTGACTTTTGAGCAAACGACTCCGGAATATGATTTGATGACGTCAATAGCTTCTTATGGTGATTTTGGACTTAGGCATATGTCCGGACTTGGATTTGGAAGTCTGTAGGACAATTTGAAGCATTTTGGCAAAAGTTAGAAAATTGAAGATTTTTAGAAAGTTTGACCGAGAGTTGGCTTTATTGATATCAGGGTTGAAATTTGATACGGAAATTGGAACAACTCCATTATATCATTTAGGACTCGTGTGCAAAATTTGGGTCATTCCGGATTGATTTGGTAGGTTTCGGCATCGAATGTAGAATTTGAAATTCGTTAGTTTTCATTAAGCTTGAATTGCGGTGCGATTCGTGTTTTAGTGTTGTTTAATGTAATTTGAGGCATCGACTAAGTTCGTGTCATGTTGTGGGACTTGTTAGTATACTTGGTTGGGGTCCCATGGGGCTCGGATGAGTTTTGGAAGAGTTTTTGGAAGAGTTTTGAGCATAAACATGTAATGATCCAAAGGTCCATTTTTAGTTCTAGAGATCAAAATTTGATTTCGAGATGTCCAGGAGTTTAATAATGAATTATAGGAATGATCTGGAATGTTTGGTCAAATTTCATCAAGTCGCGATTGGATTTTTAGCGCGAAACATGAGTTAATTGCTTAACGAGCGAAATTGGTATCGCGTTGAGCAATTGAGCTCCAAATTGAGTTTCGACTAAACGACTAGGTTCGTATTATTATTTGTGACTCATTAGGAACAAGAATCGTTGAATTCTGAGTTCGTATGATGGAGTTAGGGTCTTTTTACTGAAATATTAAATTGTTGGTGCAAGCAGGTTCTGGTGTGGACCTTTAGTGACTGGAAATAGACTTTTAGTTATGGGAAATGGATTTTATTGAGCAATTATTATTTTTTTGCTCATTTAAACATTTTTGGAGCTAGGGAACTCGGACATGGACAATATTTGAGAGGATTTTCACCAAATGGATTATGGTAAGTGTTTCCTACTCGATTTTCATTATATTTGGCGATTCCATGATTATTTTCATCTTTTATTAATGAATCAATTGGTTTTTGCAAAAATCTTTCAAAGACGAAAACTTAAGATTTGGAGGTCGATTCGTTATCGGAATTTGGTAAATTTAGTATGGTTGAACTCGTATCGGAATAAGTGTTCGGATTTCGTGAAAATTCTGTAGGGTTCCGAGAGGCAAGGCCCAAGTTGACTTTTTAATGCAAAATTTTAAGTTGACTTTTCCGGAATTGCTTACGATGATTTTTAATGAAGTTATACAATCAATTTGGATAGATTTGAGCTGTCCGGAGATCAATTCAAGCAATAAGGCTATTTTGGAATATCGGCAGAACTTCAAAAAGGTATGTATCTTGCCTAACCTTGAGTGGGGGAATTACCCCTTGGGCATTGGGTCGTATGTGCCATTTGTGAAATGTGAAAAGTCGTGTATGCGAGGTGACGAATACGTACTTGGCTTATTGATCTCATCCAATTTCATACCTCAATTCAAGGTTATGAAATGGTCGATTGCAATAATAATACCCAACAAGGGTGGGGATCGATATTCATAGGGAACTATATATGGGAGTTAGGGGTATATATTGTAATATGTGAGTTTGACTATCTAAATTTATACTTCCACAAATTGGGGTTGTTTCTATATCTAATTTAAAACTAAAATTGCAAAGTTAAGAAATAAAACTAAGAGAATTATTTTTGTTGTTTTTCAAGTTTCGTAAAAAGCCTAGGGCTATGACCATCGCCTAGGTGTTTGCCTAATAGGATATAAATCTTAATGCTTGTTTTATTGATCGGGATGTATTATAGCTATCAACGTTCAATTACCACACAATATCTCTCGGTCAGAGAGTAATTTTGCGCCATTTGGCTTTCTCAAGTCCAAATGGGTATTGCACAAAACGGTTGATAAAAGCTCAAGTCGGGTTATTGCTATCTCTAGGTTGAACCCTTTAATTAGGATTATCAATCTCTCGATTGACCCAATTTCTTGTTAGCCAAGTTTTTCTAGACTAAGTCTCTCTTTTTCAAGTAGAGACCAAGTCAAATAGGCATGAACTAATGTTTGCAACCATTAATTCCACAAATTAAAGCATGAACAAGGCTAAATAATAAATACCCAACTATAAACAATCATTAAATTAAACACTCATAAGGTTTACACATGTCACACCCCAACTTTGGGGAGTGTGGCCGGCACTCGGCACCCGAAGGCCCGAGCGAACCAACAATAGCATCTGTGACATGTAATATGAATAATAGGCCGACAAGGCTGCAATATAACAAGAACCCAAATGCATAATCCTACACACAGAAGAACCCAACAACAACATATATATATATATATATATATATATATATATATATATATNAATGTAAATGCGTGCTCGTAAAATCATTCCTCACTGTGGAGGTATATATATCATATCATATAACAATAATAATAAATCCCTCTGTGGGGTGAGCTCATCATCACAACATCATCTCTGCCCAACTGATCAGTGGCAATGCACAGCTACGTGCCTACCCGGCCGCCTACAACACGGCTCGGTAAAGAAGAAACAAGTCTAGGTGCACATATAAGTGCCTACCCGGCCGACTATAGCGCGGCTCGGTAATGAAAATAAACACACACATATTTATACATAAGTGCAATGCAAGACCAACCTCAGAAGAGATATCATGACAAGAGTCGAAGTGACCTATCGTCGTTATCCTTCGACTATCTTTATTGTCCCTACGTCCTCTGGTTTCCAACCATGAGACAACCAGCACAAGAAACATGGAGGTTACGTAGTACGGATTTATTTGAAGTAGACATCATGTTCAAGCTATCAATAACCATGATCAATATGGACATCGGAAAAAGAACGAACAAAAGAATTTTAATTCTCTTTGAGTGATGAACAAGGAAGGATGAGAATACTTAAATCTTCTTCGATATGAGTCATTCATGTGAAAAGGGTAGATTTAATCATATTTATCAATTTGGAGTGGAGCAGTTCGAATTTGATGAAACAATCCAATAAACGTTCATTCGACTTCTAGTCATGCCAAAAGATATAAAGAAGGACCCTACATACCTCGTTGATAGAGCTATACGCGTCTTCCGGGTCCTTGAACACCTTATGAATGGCTACCTACAAAAAATGAACTATTCGAGATCAAATCAAACTCATAGCTCATGAGAGTCTTCACTTAGACATTTAAGCAAGCAACTCGCGGGCATAAGTTCGTAGGCTCTTTTGTAGCTCAATTTTCCCGCAAAGCACTACAAAACTTTTACTTTCCTACTCCCCCTCATCAGTTAAATCCTATCCATACCACAATAACTCCAAGCAACATGTTAAAACTACATAAAACAGCCTAACAAGAAAGCCAAGTCCATAAAAGATTATAAGAATCGCAAAAGCTCATTCTATGGGGGTTTCTACCCAATTTCTAGGTTTAATTACTTGTAAGGCTCAAGGAGATGAAGAGAAACTTAAATCATACCTTAAAAGTTGAATAATACTCTACAACTTGAGTTATTTCAAGACAAAGCTTTCTTCCAAAAATCAAAACAACGAGAAGTCTACGATATTATGATTGTCATGTGATTCCTTATGTTGTAATCACTTGATTTGCCTTTGAAATTGATTGTGATTGATGGAGAATAATTTGGGAGAGTATAAGGGCTGAACTAGGGTTTTGTCTTGATGAAAATGAGGGCCAAAAACGTTGGAGGCCTCTATTTATATCACTTAAGTGGGGCCCACTGTTCTGTGGCAGTTTGCACCCTTGTACGGAAATGCGAATTTCTCTCTACTCGGATGTCGTATTGACAAACGGTTAAATGCGCTGGAAACTAAACTCGTAGATCTTCGATTTGATAGGTGGATCACCCCATAACTCCAAGTATATTGAGAGAAAAGCTCTTTCACATTTGACCCAAATTTCAGTGAAATTTACAAGTGTAACTTGCGATAAACTTTTTTCTCAACTTCCGTGTCACAACTCATTTGACTTCAAAACTTAACGCATGACTATCATCCTATTTAAATACTTCAAAAAAAATACCTTCTTACCATGTTAGCAACCTTACGATACGACAATGCACGAACACACGAGGTGTAAAAACACACTAGGGTTGGGTCACAATCCTAGTAAAAATCTAGCTACTCATACTTGAGATTGAATAAATAGAAGAAGAAATGATAATTAAACTCATATTGTAAAATTAAAATGATAAAATCTGTGTTAAAATTATCTCAAAATATGAAAAACTACTAAAAGAAGTAAAGAGAAACAACTACTGAAGCTGCTGATGTCAAAAGTTAACCTAAAATTGTGGAACTCGTCTATTTATACAGGGCTAAAAATTTCGAACAAAAATGCCCTTCGTGAGGTTCTGAGGCTGCACAATTTCATGTGCGGTCCGTAGATTTCTTCAAGTTGTCAGGAACTGGAGGTCTGCGGCCATATAATTCTGATCTGCAGCCGCAGGACGTTCCATATATGGTCTGCATTTTTACATTTGCGGCCGCACTTGATCTTCTGTGGTCTGCGCTTTTACGCCTGCGGCCGCACGGCGCCGCACAATCTCTGTGCGGTCCGCACTTCTGAGGGGCTTAGAATGCACATACTCTGAACTTTTGTTCCTAAACATTTTTTACGGCCCCACAATTCATGTGCGGACTGCACTTTGCACAAATGTCTGATGGCTTTTCTTTCATCATCTGTGGCCGCAGATGATATTCTGCGGTCCACATTTTTGAGCTTCTGTGCCTTTTATGGCCTAGAGTTTAGATTATCCCTTTTTGAGTTGGATTTCATCTCGGGAGTCCATTTTTCAGTATTCCCGCAATTTAGTACATTGAATCAGTTTTCGGGAATACAATTAAACGCTTTTGGACTAAAACAAAAGCTAAAAGGCGCTAATAAGTAATCAGAATCCCCACTATCAACTCCTCCAAACTTAAGTTTTTGCTTATCCTCAAGCAAATATATTAGTTCACACCTCCACGAGTTAAGATCTTTTCCAGCTAATCAAAGGTGGGTCATTCACACATCAATTGGGACCAATAATTACCCACACCACTTATGAGTTATCAACAAGGCAACAAGTTAAACTTTTATACACAAATAGTTCTAATGTGACACTTGAACATCAAGAGTTGACTTTACTCATCAAAGGAAGCTCGCTCTTTCTTGTAGGTCGTTGTGGATCCCAAACTCCTCCTTTACTCTCCGTTTGCCTATCTCGCTCAAGAATTTTAGCACTCAATCCAAAGAGTTTCAAAAGGTTCGCTCATCTCTCACAATAGAATGTCGCAAGTACGAATTTAAGTACTATACGCTTGCCCCTCATGTAGATCACCATTAATGTAAGCTCACTCGGCTTGAAATCACGTAGGACTTTTTTCGAGATGCAATGAAGGCTTTTGGACTAAGGTTGGATATGCTATGATAGAGCGGATTCATCTTTCCTTAAGCATTCCATTTTCTGTTCTCGGCTCATGCTTTGCCAATTCTTTGAGACATTTTTCTTTTCCTTGGGGGAAACTAGAGAGACTTAACATCACTTTTTCTTGATTACAACATTCATTTTCTCCCCCTTTGATTTCTCCATGCTTTGCAATATTATTTTTCTTTGAATCCCTTCAACTTTTCCACTTATTCACTTTCTTTTTGCATTTTTCTTTTTGCTCTTTCCTTTTAATCATTTCTTTTTTCTTTTTGTGCCTTGATACTTTTCCAAGTTCCTCGTTTCTCCCCCAAACTTATATTTTTTATCCAATTATTTCACAAGAGTGTTAAGGAAAGCTCGGATGCCAAGAGAGAGTCACAAAAAAATAGGTAAAGGTTTGTAACATGGTTAACAAATGAGAAAAGTTTAAGGCTCAAATGGGTTGACTAGGGATAATAACATTGTGGGCAATGAAAAACTTCACGGGGTTCGAGGAGAGCCTACAATCACTTTTCAAGCCAAGTAAAAATTGAGATTTTGCCTAGAAACACATTCGGGGCAAGTTCTAGACCATTCACACGCGTACTTGGACTTGCACCAAAAATATCTCAGCTCTCATGCAGCTGGGTTGTTAAAGAGGATAGAGTCAAGGAGCTTATAACGACCACATTCAAGATTGAAAATCACTATGGTTCGACTAAACCACTTGATGATTCCCTAAGTCAACACAAGAGTCACAAGGTCACTAACTAGAGCTATTTCTTTCCAAAAACCTTATTTTTAACCATAAGCATGTAGTTAAGTGTATTGGTACCAAGTGAAGCATGTTTGACTCTTCGAGCATGACTCAATTAGGTCTTTTATTCATTACTACTACTATTATTACATAAACACCAAAAACGGACTCAATCCCTTAAGAAGGTTGTCACGCCATCCATCGTTGGGAAGAGTCACCCGGTTCAAACAAAAATTACCTTTGGAAAGAACCGTGGCATTAATAAAACCAAAGGTTTATTATCTTCTAAAACATAAAAGAAGCTATTAAATCAAGAAGAAGCTACTAATTCAAAAAGAAAACAAACATAAACATAAAGAAACTATAAAGCAAAAAAAAAAAAAAAATATTGAAAGCGTAACGAGTATACAAAATGAGAGAGAAGAGAGAATATATACATAATGAGAAAGGAAAAGAGAGAATATATACAGAATAAGAAAAAAGAGGAAAATATTGTCAGTTATTACAGACCAATTTATCTTAGAGTCATCAAAATATATCAAATAAACTCCACCCTTCCCCTCACCCACCCACCCCTCCCCCCGAATAAAAAATAAGCATTGTGCTTAACAAAATAAGAGTAAAGGAGGGGTAAGAGTGAATAAAACTCTCTATGGCTCCTTAGCAATCTCTGTGTTCACAGTAGTATCACCACCCCCCGTCTCCTCCAAGTGGATCACATCATCCTCAACTCTGGGAGTGACTGGGTTTGGTGAACATCTGAAGCACTGCCTCAGCAGCAAAGTCTGGCTCCTCAGACTGGCCAGCTGGTGCTGTATGTGCTGTAGGATCAGGGCCTGGGTGGTGCGGGTCAATCAACATGTCAAATGGAATGTCTCATGCTCCCGCAAGCTTCGTAGCCTGACTTCGAAGCTCGTCCACTGACTTCTTAGAGGACTGTCGCTTTCTCATCTTCTTTACCTCTTTATCAAACTCTTCATCACTGACCCATGTTGTACCAAAGTGGCCATGATTGTGTTCTGATTCTCCAAGAGCTTTTTTAAATTTTCTTCAACTGTGGGGGGAATCTGGGGTGCCGAAATGGAGGACTGTGCTACAACATTACTGGATATGTCAGACAACTTTGAAGTAGCTGTTTGCATTCAGTTGTTGAGGCTCGCCAGTGTCTGGGAGACCCGTAGCGCAATCAATGGAGCAATTGGCATCGACACCAGCTTCAAAATCAAGGTGGAAGGCATTGAGGCTAAAGGTGGGGGCATAGCTGCTGCACTGGCTGAAGGCTCTGCTGAAGTGGATAGCATGTCGGTTGTCTTTGAAGCTACCACCGATGGCTCATTAGACTGTCCCATCGGGTACCTGGCCATGATGGAGGCGACTAGAACTGCCCACGGGATAGGAAGATTTGACTCATTCTGGCATGGGTCTAGTTTGCTGCAGACAAAGGTCTGCCATCCCTTCGCCTCAAAGGTCAGGGTGTTCCTCTGAATTGGAACCCCTATTGTGATCCATGGTGGTGATGGCCTAGGAGCTGCCAGAATCTTAGCTAGCCATGGGCGAGCTGTATCTCCTAGTGCCAACTTCTCTAAGTACTGTGTAGGCTCGACATTCTCAAACCAAATAGATGCTCAATGTGTGCTGGTCGAAATGCACCTTCATCTTCCTCACTTAGGTTATCTTTGTCCCTTTCTTGATGTGCACCACATTTGCGTAAAACTCTCGGACAAGATATTCCTTTGCATCCACTACGATATGGGTGAACCACATCCACCCCTTCCACTATTGAAATTGCCTCAAGACTGCCGGGCTATACTTTTCCAAATCTTGCAACTGGAACTGTTGCTCAAGAGTGAGCGACCTTATTGGCCACCACCCATGGAAACTAGTGAAGGCAGCCGTACTAATGAACCGGTCCTCCCAGACCTCTTTCTTCTTCGACCGGTCAAGGCCGAAAACTATAGTGTCTCCCCCTCGGCCATCACCTAGAATGTCATCCATTGTAGTCACTGGTGCCTCCGGGACAGGTGTAGAGGAGGGCTCGAAAGCCTGACTGGCACTCTCCGAACCCTCGAAGGTGCTATGTGACGTGGAAGGCTCATCCCGGAGTTGATACCTTCTCGGTGGCTTTGATTGGACAACCGGCTGCTCTTGAACCGAGTTGCCCTCCGATGCTTCCTTGTATGGGGCATACGAACTGGATTTGGAGGGATTTGCATTTCTCCATCGACCGGATGTAGCCTTCTTTGTGATTATCTTTTGGAGGGCGAGGGGTAAAGTATTTTTGCCTCGGCCTCTGGAAGGTTCACCCCTTCCCTTCGAAGCATCTCCTCGGCCTCAAGATCTAACCATTTTTTGTAACAAGCAACAACAGGTGTCAGTTGTAATTCAAGGTGAAAACATACAAGAACACACCAGGGAGACAGTGAACAACATGATTGTAGGTTAAGGGAGTGTGGTCCGCAGAATTACAAGGGCTCCGCAGGTAGGGCATTGAGGACTGCACAATTAAATCATACAGCCGCAGAACTGGATCTGCGGTCCGCGCAATTATCAGTGTAATCGCCGAGTTAGAGTGCGGTCCGCACTTTTATCATTGCGACTGCACATAAGACACCACCAAAATGCCAACTCTCTGATGACAGAGAGTGGGCTATTTTGTAGCCGCAATCACTTTTCTGCGGCCGCGATGGGATTTCTGCGGTTCGCACAATTTTCAGTGCGGCCGCAGAATTATGCTTGACCCAAGTCCTTAATCTCTACTTTCGCAGATCGCACAATTTCTTGTACGGTTGGAGATTTCAAAACAAGAACGATCAGAGATTTTAGGGTTTGTAATATTTGCACAAATTTGACATGGTTTTAACATTTAAGCATGATATCAAGTCACTCATTCCCCTTAGAGCAATTACCAGTTGACCCACTAAAATTTTAATCCTACATGGTTGTACAATTAAATTCTACTGATTAATGGCCTAAAAAATGAACTAACAAATTGTATATTAAACTGAACATTGAAAAATTCTACAAGTAATTGAGGCATACCAGATTTGAAGTAGTGCAAATGAGTGATCACAGATGTTGATTGTGTGTGACAGATTATTTAACAGACGATTTCAATATATTAGTTTGTGAGTGCTCAGAGAGGGAAAAAAATAAACAGTAGCCCTAGGTCTACTATTTATACTGGTCGGCCTGATTAAGGGACAAAGGGATGAGTGCAGACGCAGAATTCCTACTTCAGTCCGCACTTAGTTACCTGGGGCTCAGAAGCCATTATTGTTGTGCGGTCCGCAGAATTTGCTGTGCGACTGCATAATTTGTTGCGGACCACATATTTTGACTTGCGGCCGCACTTTGGCCATTTCTCTGACAAATCAACTTCAGAGAGTTGGCCTTTTTCCCTTCCAATTTGTGCGGTCCCCAATGCAATTGTGTGGCCGCAGTTCCCTTTTGCTGTAGCAACCTAAATTGTGCGGTTCGCACTTCTTCTCACACTTAGCCAATTTTCTATGCACAGTTTCTGTAAAGTACACTCATCCCTGCGACACACTTCAAATCCAGTTAGCACAAAAATAACATGTATCTACAAAAGAAGAAAAGAAAAGAAAAAGAAACACGGGTTGCCTCCCAAGAAGCGCCTGATTTAACGTCGCGGCACGACGCAGATTACCATAATTTGAAATGAATAACTACCACCACATGGCCATCATCAACTTTTCCCAAATAATACTTCACCCGGTGACCGTTGACTCGAAATACCTCATCATTTTTGTTCTTCAAGTCCAATGCACCAAAAGGTGTCACGCCCACAATTTCAAAGGGACCACTCCATTTAGATTTCAGCTTTCTGGTAAACATCTCCAATCTTGAGTTGAACAACAAAACAAGATCGCGCACCTTTAACTCCTTGTTCCGAATGTATTTGTCATAAAGGTACTTCATCTTCTCTTTGTACGGGGAAGAACTTGCATATGCATGGTATCAGAACTCATCCAATTCATTCAAATGTGCAACTCGCAAGTTAGAGGCTGCATCCCAATCAAGGCCATCATGCAGCCTCCCCTCCTTCTCCAAACGAGACAAGTGGTCTACCACTTGATTTTCACTCCCTTTTCGATCTTGGATGTCAATATCAAACTCTTGAAACAATAGCACCCATCTCATTAATCGAGCTTTTGAATATTTCTTGCTCATAAGATAGCGAACTGTTGCATGATCCGTATGAACAATAACCTTTGCATCTATCAAGTATGGGCGGAACTTCTTAATTGCAAACATAATGGCAAGGAGCTCTTTTTATGTAACAATGTAATTGACTTGGGAATCATTCATGATCTTACTAGCATAGTAGACCGGATGAAAAATCTTGTTGATGCGTATCCCCAAAACTGCTCCAACCGCTACATCACTAGCATCGTACATGAGCTCAAAAAGAATACTCCAATTAGGAGCGGTGATAATGGGAGTGGTTGTCAACTTGAACTTTAGCAATTCAAAGGCTCGCATGCAATCATTATTGAAGTGAAACTTAGCATCTTTCTCTAAGAGATTGCACAATGGGTTCACCACTTTAGAAAAATCCTTTATGAAGCGTCAGTAGAACCCCGCGTGACCTAAGAAACTTTGCATCCCTTTCACTGATGTTGGAGGTGGAAGTTTAGAAATCACCTCTATTTTTGCCTTGTCGACCTCTATGCCATTCTTTGAATTTATGGCCAAGGATAATGCCTTCCTCGACCATGAAATGGCATTTCTCCCAATTTAGCACCAAGTTTGTTTCTTCTCACCTTGCCAATACTCTATCCAAATTTGCCAAGAAATCATCAAAAGAATCCCCGACCACTGAGAAATCATACATGAAGACTTCAAGGTAGTCCTCGACCATATCCATAAAGATCGCTATCATACACCTTTGAAAAGTCGTCGGTGCATTACCTAAGCCAAATGGCATCCGCTTGAAAGCGAAAGTACTATAGATACATGTGAAAGTTATTCTCTCTTGATCTTCCGGAGCAATAAAGTTTTGGTTGTATCCCAAATATCCATCTAGAAAGCAATAGAAAGCACGGCCGGCCAACCTATCAAGCATTTGGTCAAGGAAGGGAAATGGAAAATGGTCCTTTCTTGTGACTTTGTTTAGCTTGTGATAGTCCATACACACTCTTCACCTGATCACCGTTCTTGTGGAAATTTTATCATTCTTGTCATTGGTGACCACCATCATGCCTCCTTCTTTGGGACACATTGCACCAGAGAAGTCCACGAACTATCGGAAATGGGGTAGACAACCCCGGCGTCCAACCACTTCATTCTCTCCTTTTTGACCACGTCTTGCATAGCTTCATTAAGTCTCATTTGATGTTAAATAGACGGTTTGGAATCCTCCTCCAAGTTAATCTTGTGCATGCGAAATGCGGGGCTTATTCCCCGAATATCCGCCAAAGTCCACCCAATAGCCTTCTTTCTCCTGTAAAGCACCGCCAATGTGGAGTCAACCTGCACGTTAGTCAAATAAGAGGAAAGAATAAGCGGTAAAGTAGAACAAGGGCCAAGAAATTTATACCTAAGATGTGGATGTAGTGGCTTTAACTCCAAGGTAGGAGGCTCTTCAATTGAAGGCTTTGTAGGAGGAGTTTTCCTATTCTCAAGATCCAAGGAAGGTTTTCGGGGTGCACAGTTGTACGACTCCATTCCTTGCAAAAAATTTACACATTCCATGAAGCCATTCATTTCGTCATCGTCAAAGTTGAGCAAGACGGCCTCCAACATATCACCCACATTAATCGTGGCACTTGTATCATTAATAATCACATCGGTCACCAAGTTCACGAAAGAACTTCATTGCTATTTGGTTGCCACATAGATTTGCACACGTAGAACACCGCCTTTTCATCACCCACTCGAAAAGTGAGTTCTCCGGCTTCCACATCAACAAACGCCTTCCCTGTAGAAAGGAAAGGTCTTCCAAGAATAACCAGCACCTCATAGTCCACTTCACAATCAAGAATAACAAAATCCGTCGGGATAATGAACTTATCAACACGAACCAATACATCTTCAATCACTCCCGGCGGTCTCTTTATTATACGATCGGCCATTTGTAATCTCATAGATGTAGGTCTTGGTTGCCTAATTCCCAAGGTCTTAAAAACCGAATTGGGCATCAAATTGATACTCGCCCCCAAGATCACAAAGAGCTTTCGCAAACTCGGCACTTCCAATGGTAAAAGGAATTGTGAAAGCACTAGGATCTTCCAATTTAGGAGCCATCGAATGCACAATGGCACTTACTTGATAAGTGACTTTGATAGTTTCAAAATTCATCGACCACTTCTTTGTCACCAAGTCCTTCATAAACTTTGCATAACCGGGCATTTGCTCCAAGGTTCCAACTAATGGCACATTTATCGAGAGACTCTTCATCATGTCAATGAACTTTTTGAATGGTGCCTTAGCCTTTTGCACTACCGGTTCTGGTATGTCAATAACATGATCCATAGATGGGTTCACTTCCTCTTGAGTCTCTTCCGTCGTGTCATCAATATCAATCCACACCTCATCATTTGCTTGTACCTCATTGTTCGGGATATTTTCATCTTCTACCACTTGTTCATCGTCCACAAGTTGCCTTTGACTTGAGATGGGTGCATTTCCACCTCTTCCACTTCTTGTAGTGACGGCCATGGCATGCCCCGTATTATTTCCACCCTTTGGGTTCACTACCGTGTCACTTGGTAGTGCACTCCTTAGGACGAGAACTTAAATCTTGAGAGATTTTCCCCATTTGCACTTCTAAGTTACGGATCAATGTGTTGTGTGAAGCAAGTTAAGCATCGGAATTGACATTCTTCTCCATTATTTGCTTCAACTTGTTCTCAATGCGGCTCATTTGATTGTTGGAAGATCTAGGACTATGTGAAGGATAATGAGGTAGGTTGCTCGGTTGTTGATACATCGGGGGCCTTTGAAATCCCGACCCGGATTTCCTTGATTGTTGCCTCCTTAATTGCCTTGGTTATTATTGTTATGACAATTCCCTTGATTATTGCTTCCACTCCAATTGTCTTGATTATTGTTGTTATTCTAATTGCTTTGATTGTTTCCACCATTCCAATTACCTTGGTTGTTTTGAGGTCTCCATTGTTGTTGGCTTGGACCTTGAAAGTTGTTTATTTTCCCTTGAAAGTTTTTCACATATTTGACCTCTTCTTCTTAGTCATCATAAAAATCATCTTAATCAAATCCACTATCATCTTACACAAAATTATCCACTTTTTGTTGCACTTGTGGACTTCTTGTTCTTCGCTTGTTCACCATCATACTGACTTCCTCCATTGCATTGACTTACCTCGGATTTTGTACTTGTTGAAGTTGAGCCTTTGCCAATTGGTTCAGGATGGTAGTCAACTCGGCTATGGCTTAACCATGGTCATGCAACTCTTTGTGAAGAAGAATCACATTGGGATCACCTTATGGAACATTGGCCCGAGATTGCCGTGCTTATGAAGTATCTGCCATCTCATCCAAAATTTCACACGCCTCCGCATAAGGCGTAGTCATGAAGTTTCCATCTGCAAGTTGATTCACTACACATTGGTTGGTTGTATTGAACCCCCCGATAGAAAGCTTGTTGATCACGTTCTCCATCATATCATTGTCGGGGCACTCTTTCACCATTGTTCTATACCTTTCCCATATCTCGTGTAGTGGTTCATTGGGCTCTTGCTTGAATTCTAGAATTTCATCCCGAAGAATAGTCATGTGCTCGAGATAGAAGTACTTAGAAATAAATTTATCCGCTAGTTCATCCCGAGTATGAATGGAATTATTTGGCAAACGTTCTAACCAATCTAAAGCTTTCCCCCGTAGAGAGAAGAGAAAAAGCCTTAGTCTCAAAGCATCCTCGGAGGCAATTATTTGTTTACTCACCCCAACACGTATCTACGAACCCCTTCAACTGTTTGTATGCATTTTGACCCGGTGTACCGGTGAATAACCCTCGTTGCTCTAGAAATGAGCATCATGTTGGTTATTAGGAAGTTGCCCGCCCTAATACGGGGAGGGTCTATAGCACTTGTATACCCTTCATTCGGAAACACCCAGTGTGGAGCCCCTCGTGGTGGAGGTGGGGTGGAGAAGGAACATTGTCTTGAGGCGCTCGGCCTCGTCTATTGGCTTGAGGTTCAAGAGGGACCTCATACATTTATCTTCCTCAATGTCCACATCCCCTAAAGCTATGTTTCCAAGCTTATTGTTTGCCATGATTGCACCTACAATAACCTAACACGTTAGTAACAAGGAAGGAAAAGAAAATATTCTCAAAAACACACCTAAATACATAACTAACACCGTTTTTTAGTTCCCCGGCAACGGCGCCAAAAATTGATCTCATCCAATTTCACACCTCAATTCAAGATTATGAAACAGTCAATTGCAATAATAATACCTAACAAGGATCGAGATCGATATCCACGGGGAACTGTATATGGGATTTAGAAGTATATATTGTAATGTGTGAGTTTGACTATCTTAATTTACACTTCCACAAATTGGGGTTGTTTCTATATCTAATTTAAAACTAAAATTGCAAAGTTAAGAAATAAAACTAAGAGAATTGTTTTTGTTATTTTTCAAGTTTTGTAAAAAGCCTAGGGCTATGACCGTCACCTAGGTGTTTGCCTAATGGGATATAAATCTTAATGCTTGCTTTATTGATCAGGGTGTATTGTAGTTATCAACACTCAATTACCCACTCAATACCTCTCGGTCAGAGAGTGATTTTGTCTAATTTGGCTTTCTCAAGTCCAAATGGGTATTGCACAAAACGATTGATAAAAGCTCAAGTTGAGTTATTACTATCTCTAGGTTGAACCCTTTAATTGGGATTATCAATCTCTCGATTGACTCAGTTTCTTGTTAGCCAAGTTTTCCTAGACTAAGTCTCTCTTTCTCAAGTAGAGACCAAGTCAAATAGGCATAAACTAATATTTGCAACCATTAATTTCACAAATTAAAGCATGAACAAGGTTAAATAATAAACATTCAACCATAAACAAGCATTAAATTAAACACCCATAAGGTTTACACACTGGAGTTGGGTCACAACCCTAGTAAAAATCTAGTTACTCATACTTGAGATTGAAGAAATAGAAAAAGAAATGATAATTAAACTCATATTGTAAAATAAAAATGATAAAATCTATGTTACAATATCCCAAAATATGAAAAACTACTAAAAGAAGTAAAGAGAAACGACTATTGAAGTTGCTGAAGTCAAAAGTTAACCTAAAATTGTGAAACTCGCCTATTTATACAGGGTTAGAAATTTCGGATAAAAATGCTCTTCGTGAGGTTCTGCGGCCGCACAATTCCATGTGTGGTCTGCAAATTTCTTCAAGTTGTCAGGAATTGGAGGTCTGCGGCCACAGGACATTCCATCTGCAGTCCGTATTTTTACATCTGCGGCCGCATTTGATCTTCTGCGGTCTGCGCTTTTACACCTGCGGCCGCATGACACTTCTTCTGCATCTGCACAATTCCTGTGCGGTCCGCACTTTTGAGGGACTTGGAATGCGCATTCTCTGAACTTTTGTTCCTAGGCATCTTTTGCAGCCGCACAATTCATGTGCGAAATGCATTTTGCACAAATGTCTGCTGGCGTTTCCTTCATCATCTGCTGCCACAGATGATATTCTGTGGTCCGCACTTCTCAGCTTCTGTGCCTTTCATGGCCATGAGTTTAGATTACTCCTTTTTGAGTTGATTTCATCTCGGGAGTCCATCTTCCAATATTCCTACAATTTAGCATATTTTATCAGTTTTTTGGGAACACAATTAAACGTTTTTTGGACTAAAACAAAAGCTAAAAGACGCTAATAAGTAGTCAAAATCCCCACTTATCACTTATATGTGCAAATTATACCTATTAAAATTTTTAGACTCCCTTAAATATTAAATTAAAAATTTGTTGGCACTTACTAAATCCTCTATTTTCCATGCCTCAATCCTTGGTTGTTGAATTTATTTTTATATGATAATTTGGTGTGATTGCCACCTTGATGTTTATGTGAATCCCGTGTTTTTGTTAAGCTGATATTTTCTGGAGATAGTTTCATTATGGATTATTCATTTGCAGCTAATTTATTAGATAAATTTAATATGAGGCATTAATCTATTTGCCAAAAACTTGGATTAAATAAGTCGTTGTTCCTTGATGAATTACTTTCCAATTCATATTGTTGAAATTGGTATTGAGTTATAAAGGCCGTAAATCACATTGAGGCAAAGTGTTAGATTGTGAATATTATTTTGTTGAGTTGTTCACTCCCGAATATTTTTGTTAAGATTTTTGTGCACATTATGGTCGAGCCACGGGCTCCTTATTGTGGAAAATAATGTATTGTTGATTTCTGTGGGAAGTTGTAATATTTGAGCACGTGAGGTGTAATTTGTGATATGTTTTGATATATGAGCATTTGATGTGCAATTTGGGATATGTGGCGATAGTTGAGCGCTTGAGGTGCAATTTGTAATATGTGGTGATATTTGAGCAGTTGAGGTGCAATTTATAATATATTGCGATATTTGAGCACTTGAGGTGCAAGTTGTGTTATCCTGTGATATTTGGGCACTTGAGGTGCTATTTGTGAAATATTGTGATATTGAAACGCATGCGATGATATAAGGTCAGGGTGTTGAAACGCATGCGGTGAGATAAGGTGGACTTGATACACGTGACTAGTAGGGGAACTAGTAGAAGTCATGCGGTGTGATAAGGTGGGCTAAAACGCGGGATGCTATTTCGGAAAAAATAATTTTTAAAAATGGAATGTGAAGGCTCCCGCGGTGATATAAGGAAAGATTAAAATTTATTTATGATTTTGGACTACGAGGCAGTACCTCGAGAGTACCTTTTGTTAAAATTTATTTATGATTTTGGACTATGAGGTTGTACCTCGGAAGTGCCCTTTAATGATATTTCTCTATGGCTGCACTTGCCTTTGGTTATTTTATTTTTCTGTGATATGTAAATTCTTGTATTCTTCCGTGATGTATTATTTGATTTTATTATATGTTTTGTATTCCTTGTTGTATTGTGTTGGCTTTAGCTCTTCGTACTAGACTCTGAGGATTTGTGTTTCTGGTTTTTTAACTGATTTTCGAGGTTTGAGTTGTTTTGAGTAATAGAAATTTGCTATTATGTTTTAATTTGATAAATTTTACATCCAAATCAGCAGCTATCGGATGTTTCATTTTAATTGAAATGTCAGTTCCTTCATCCAAAATTTATTTTTTGAGTTCATCCATAGAGTAAGTTTCTTCATTTCTTTTTTGAGTTCTTACTTGGTTTAAAAATTGTAAACTTACTCTATTAAAAATAAATTGATCCTGCGGATCTTATATATAGTTACAAGCCACAAGCAATTAAATTCAAAATCCTAATTCCCAAACCTATTATGCTACTCCTATTGAAACAAAATTATTTTCAGCATATTCACTAGCAAGATATAAGGTATTCTAGCGATTACGGGTAACAAATGACAGTATGTTGAATATGTTTCCTCTCGTATGATTTAGATTTATTTTTTTGAATATTTAATCTTTTGTAGACTTTATTCTTGAGTCCTAGTTTGATGGATTTATACTCTAGCCATCTTTCATGTTTTCTTAACTTATCACCCTTTAAACAGTAAAACTGTTTAGTGAGTTTTGTTAAGTCGTATAAAAGTACGGATGTTATTGCATTCTACTTCTACTAGTGAACTTTACAATACATTTATAAAAATACCGAAAATTAACCTAACCATACCGATACCGAAGAGAAACCGATATGGTTGGGATAGTTTCGAAAAGTCTAATTTTAATTATACATAATAAAATAACTGAAAATTTAATATGATACAAATTATAAAATAACCAGCCGAATCGAACCATTGACACTCCTGTTACGAACACCTAAGGGTGTAGCGGCCGAATCTTCATTGAAATGTTCTTTTAGCCCGATTTACAATTGAAATCCTATTTTTTGTATGTGAATGAAAATTTGAGTTAACGAACAAAATATTTTTTCCCAAAATGGTAAAAGAAATGCAGTATAAATTCAAATATAATCCTATCATAGCAACATACATAATTGCAAACGGAAAAAGAAAAAAGAAAGGAAATTTTGCAAAGACAAGATAAGCTAGCTGGACCCAACGTATATGTCAAAGGCCCACAACCATTGCGGTTGTAAGGGGCATAATTTTATCCACATCACTGCTTACGTAAGTGGCGGATGAAGCTTATTAGATACTTTATAAGTTCAATTAAACTCAATATTTATACTCCAAAACATAATTATGTAACAAATAATCACATAATTTTAATCAATATCATATTTTGAATTCATAATTATAAATTCTATTAAATTTAGCATTAATAACTTAAAAGTTGAATTTATCAAGTTTAATTTTTAGATCAATCCGTCTTTAGCTTACAGCACCAAATAGGAAGTAACTAATTCTCGTGAACAAGGCGAATCATATATTTTAAATTGGTGTTAGTTGTTATCTAATATATATTTCGTGAAACTAATTAAATTAAAAATTAAATTTTATGCAAGTATATATAGACTTTTACAAAAATCCCAATTAAAGCTATACACATTAATATATAGATCGTGGACATATGGAAATTTACTAGCTAGATTTTTTGTTATTATTGTTATTGACATTGGGCACAAAAAATTCGTGTTTGATAGTTACACGAAATAATTATTGCAAGATTACATAGTAATTTATTATTTAACCGTGAATAATTATTATTACTTTTCATTTAATGTAAAATTATGTGCGAATAAATTTTCACTGGCTGAAGAGTTGTCTTTAATATAACATGGATTCGCCTGTATGTCTCCCCATGCACCCTGCTCCACGGCTCCCCCCTCCCCCCTCAATCAAGGACGGATCTAAGTTAATCGTGTCGGATGCTGAAACACTCATTAATTCTGACGCAAACTCTGTATAATTATATAAAAAATACAGAGAATACTGATATAAAGAACTAGCAAGCACCTATTAAACAGAAAGTCTTTTGGATGCTTTGGTTAAGAGTTGAGAATAGAGTGCACAAATATAAAGTGATTAGGAATCAATTCTTGTATGAACCAATTTTTTTATATGGGCGCTGAATAAATACCCACGACCTTAAATCCTGGATCCGCTGCCGCCCCCACCACTTCAAACCCCCATTAGTCTTATTTTAATGCAATTGAGGGGTCCCATTATCGTCACCAAGAAGTTTGAGAATCGAAATATAAATGCCACCTAGTAGGCAATCATAAACGCTCCTTCCATTTGATTGTGTCCACGTGTTTAATCAATTTGGTTAAGTTTGGAGTATAAATGTTAAGGTGGACTATGTTTTAAGATTTACTATTGTATAAATCCCGTTTTAGTTGAAAATCCGACAATCATATCAATAATTTAACAGAAATATACAAGACAAAGTCATGCATAGTGGTTTTATTTAATATTTTTTCTGGGATTTATGATAAGCTAAAAATGCCGGCTTTAATTTGGGCATTATCCTTAAGGTGCATGAATTTATATAATGGTGTTTGGTATCAACACTCAACTAACTTTACTTAATTCATTAAATTACTTGGGAATATGCATTTGTTTTTCCTACTACGTCACAGTGTGGTTGACAGAGAACAGGGGTGGATCTACGTTAACCGTTTCGAATGCTGAAACACTCATTAATCCAACGCAAATTCTGTATAATTATATAGAAAATACAGGAAATATTGGTATAAAGAACTAACAAGTACTCATTAAACAAAAAGTCTTCTGGGTGCTTTGGTTAAGAGGTGAGAATAGAGTGCACAAATATGAAGTGATTAGGGATTTATTTTTACATGAACTAATTTTTTTTATATGGCTAGAGAGTAAGTACCCACGACCTTAAAATCCTGAATCCGCCACTGACAGTAAATTAAACTTTGGGTGTAATCTATTATTTTATAATGTTAGGAAGTTAACTTTGGTGAAATGGTGTATGATTTCATTTTTATGCCTAATTTCCACAGGGATAATATCAAGTTGCAGTCATATCAAACGAGTTAATTACCATAGTAGCTAAATATTAGAGCCATAACACGTAGAATGTGGAATTTGTTTACGTGCGTCAAATTTTAAGAGTTACTTGAATACACGTTATTGCATGATCCAAAAGTACAACAGTAACGAAAGTACAATATCTTTTAGGAGACCCTAATGACTATTTAATTTTTACGGTACAATTGTTGGTTGTTCACGTCCTAGCTGTACCTATCGTCTTTTTTTGGGATCAATATCAGCGATGCAGTTCATCCAATGATAAACTTAATCCGAATTATAGAGCGACAACACAATCAAACCCGAACGAACAAAATGTTGAATTGAATCGTACCAATCTCTACAATATCATCATACGATATTATAAGCATGAAGATCAAAAGTTGAATGTGAAAGACCAAAATAATCCTATACTATTATTGGACTTTTATGCCCTTAAAAGTTATTTTAATAATACCTTCAATATTAATAACAAAAGTTAGTTTTGTAACATTAAATCTCACTTGGGGATTATCAAAGAATTTAGTAAGGTCCATGTATTTAAATTCTTCACTTTACAAAGTTAAGCTCTTTAACTTCAGCGTATAATAATTTTTTTGAGCTAACAATTATAGTTCTTAAAAAATTAAATAATTTTTTTGAGCTAATATAATCATGATTCAGCGCGTTTTACCGTCCATATGCAAGATGTCTTTCAAGAAAAAAGAAAAAAAAATATAGCAGGATGCCTTAACTGTTGACTTTTTGGCTCTAATTGAAATCCCACATCGGTGGGTTTTCTTTTGGGAGGAGGATTTGGAGATTATAAATTAACTCCTCCTCCTTCAATGTTAGTATCCCAACAAGTACTCTCTTCTCCCACATTAATAAAAAGCGGGCTGTTTGAGCGGTGCTCGGAGACTAGGCTAAATTGGCCGAACTCATTTAACAAATTTTTCGGGTGTGTTCTTTCTTTATCTCTTTATTATTCCGCTCTATTTTTTTTCTGTTGTAGTATAATATTCAATATTATTTGTCGGGTATTTGTGTTAGTGTTCTGTCTAGTTCATTTGTTTTTGAACTAGTTCATTTCACTAGTTGTGTTGTCGTAGTGGGAAAATTACCCGATTTTCCCAACAATTGGTATCAGAGCCAAGGTACTATCAAAGTATGCTCTGTGGTTGCAGCATAGTCTGATCTTCCACATCAGAAAAGATTTATCTTGGTAACTGAACCGAAGGTTCACCTTTGGGTTGTCTGAAATTTGTTGTAATATTGAATATTATATATTGAGTCTGTCATGGCAAATAAAGATCAAGAAACGAAGGGTGCTGTCACAAATATTCCATCTGGGGTGTTGGGCTCCTCGTCATCATGGTCGAGGTTCCCGGTGTCCAGTTTGAAATTGGCGGTGGAGATATTTAATGGCACTGGCCATTTTGGCATGTGGCAAGGAGAGGTCTTGGACTCTCTTTTCCAGCAGGGTCTTGATATTGCTATTGAGGAAGAGAAACCAGAAGAAGTAGAGGATAAAGACTGGAACATCATCAACCGGTTGACGTGCGGAACTATTCGATCCTGCCTGTCCAGAGAGCAGAAGTATGCCTTCAAAAATGAGACTTCTGCACACAAATTGTGGAAGGCTTTGGAGGACAAGTTTCTGAAAAAGAACGGTCAGAACAAACTCCTCATGAAGAAAAGACTGTTCCGATTTGACTACTAACCAGGTACTACTATGAATGAACA
>MCJB01049745.1:0-11870 GCA_002018475.1 Nicotiana obtusifolia
ATTAGGGGTAATTCGGCAAAGAACTAGATGGGCATGTGCTATATTCAGCGTTATCGATGCATGTTCAGGTTTTTGGGAAGACTCGGAGCTTGTGTTTTATGGATGTGATGTACATGGAAAAGAGCACAATCGGTTATCTTCGGGACTAGGTCAGAGTGATTGACCTTCGATAACGGTCCTAGTGGATTCAAGAATTAAAGTGCAGTGCCTAAGGATTTCGGGTCCGATGTGTGGTTAAGGATCGAGTCTTCACAGTGGGTTGCGAATGAAACTTGGAATATTCTATGTTACCATCGGGTATACGGTGCAGTATTAGAGAAAAAAAAGAGATAGCTTCGGATTCGAAGAAGGTCTTGCAAAATGGGTGTACCAGTCTGCGATAATATTGAGCACATAAGGAGGGTATGAGATGGCTCATGAGTATTGAGACGATGTGGTCTCGCGATTAGGGTCACTCGAGGTGAATGCGAATTGAGTTCACTATGCTGTGAATGGAGCTATTATATTTCTAAGTCAGGTCAAGAGTAAATTGAAAGAAATTGGGTTGGTTAGCAATGGTTTAATCGGTGTGATGGTGGCAATGATTAGTTCCTTCAGCGTGTGAAGTTTTACATGTGGTATGTGGTTGTACGTGCAGGTCCGATAGCCATCATGACTTGATTGATTCGGGAGATATTGCTTCGAATGGCCCTTTTGTGTGAATGGACTCCGGAAGAGTTATGATGGTTTACACCACAACTTGAGGTTTGTATTTTCTGTGGTTATGGGAATTCAGTTGCATGGTTCCATGGTTATCTTAAATGAGTTGAGTGAAGGGGGTTCTAGCCAATGAAGTATTCATTCTACTAATAGTTCAGGAGTTATGAGAAATTCTTTTATCTCGCGTAACGGTACATGTGTGGATCGGGTTTCGTGCCGCAACAGTGTTATGTTGAGTACGGTCCCCTATACCTATTCCTGCGTATTTTGTTTCTCATCCTTTGAGAAGGGTTTGTGACATCTATTTGACCGTTTTATTCGTTACGCGGGCTGGATATTTCTTTTCCAGAGTTTGTTCCTCCTTATGTGTCATGTTCAAATGGTAGCTTGTCGGCGCATTGATGGCGCCATATGAGAGCTGAGTCGGTGTTTGAGGCGGCTTATTGCGTGAGCAGCTTGCACCGAGTGAGACGAGATTATTGGAGTTGAAATCTATGCAATCAGATTTATATAAGACACATTAAAAGGAAACATCGTTATTCCGGTTGTTGTGGTCGGAGGATGTTATTATGGGCAATCGACTTATATGGTGAGTTTGTGAATTCGCACTCTACTACTGTGTTTATCCCTGTTGGGATATTTTGATAGTCTTAGCCGTGTCTATCATTTTTGTTTTGTACACTATTGAGGGCTATGAGTCCAAAAGTGACTTTCTGTTACTCACTACAGTGGGTTTTCATGTAATTTCGGGATAATTGATTAAAGCTTTTTGAATTATATGCCCTACCGGTATGGGAGTTCATTATGTGTCATGATTTCGATTATAGGAAATTACTTTTAAAGGAGAAATGGATAGATTTCGGTAGGCACGATGTGCATATTACTTGTGATTCAAAGTTGAGGACGAGATTCTCGCATTTTTAATATGATGTGAAAAGCTTAAACTGGGCTATGAGCCGCGGTGGAAGTTATATAAGGACGAGATCCTTGTGATGAAAATTTATGTGTTTTAAATTCTCCCTGTGTAGAATTAAATTGGTACTATAGTACTGATAGGAAGCCATGCCTGTTAGGCTTATTTGATAATTCTTCTATGTATTTCTGTGCACATTTAGCCATATTCGTGCTGT
This sequence comes from Nicotiana obtusifolia, assembly GCA_002018475.1. NCBI lineage: Eukaryota > Viridiplantae > Streptophyta > Magnoliopsida > Solanales > Solanaceae > Nicotiana > Nicotiana obtusifolia. Next base: position 1,830 of record MCJB01049745.1, read on the forward strand.
AATTATTGAGTTCTAGCCTACAAGGGGAGTGTCCAGGTGGCGTTAAATGTGACTCGTTAAATGAGTAAATAATTATGAGGTCTTTATGCTTCGTGAATTGCTGTCAGAGTTGTGAAAAATTTGAAATGAGGTTTTGGTTAAACTGAGGTTAATTGACGATGCTGGAATTAATTATGAACAACTATTATAACCAGAGACGTAGTTATGGGCATACATATGATGGGCGCGCAAGCACGAGTTGCTACAGTCGGTTGAGACTAACACGCTGTATTGAGTTAATTGGGCTGTGATAAATTTGGCTTTGAAGTTTATAAATGTGGATAAAAGAAATAATCTTCAATTGAGATGGTGTTGTCAGATCCATGTTAAATTTAAGGTGACATGGAATCACCCGCGAGTGCGTGTAATAATACACTTAGAAATTTAATGTCCTCGAAATAATTCTTGGCACGTTAGAGGACGAACATTTGTTTAAGTGGGGGAGAATGTGACGACCCGTCTAGTCGTCTCGTGAGTTACCGCTCCATTTTCCTCATTTTCCGTCTCATTATGGTTCGTTATCCATGTTTTATGTGATCGAGTTGAGTAGTTTGCGTTAGGAGTGAGTTTTGCAAGAAATGAGACACTTAGTCTCTTTTAAGAAGGTTTAAGTTGGAAAAGTCAACCGGATGTTGACTTATGAGTTAGAATCCTCGGATGTGAGTTCCGATGGTTCGGTTAGCTTCGGGAGGTGATTTATGACTTAGAAATGTGATCGGAATTGATTTTGGAGGTCCGGTGTTGAATTAAGCTTGAATTGGTGGAGTTGTATTTTGGCGATTTCCGGTTGTTAGGCGAGATTTTGATCCGAGGGTCGGAATGGAATTCCGAGAGTTGCTATAGCTTCGTATGGTGATTTTGGACTTAGGCGTATGTCCGGATTTGAAATTGGAAGTCCGTAAGACAATTTAACGCATTTTGGCGAATGTTGGAAAATAGAAGATTTTTGGAAAGTTTGACCGAGGAGTTGACTTTTTGATATCGGGGTCGGAATCAAGTTTTGAAAAAGTTCATAGGTCCGTTATGTTATTTATGACTTGTGTGCAAAATTTGAGGTCAATCGGATTCGATTTGATAGGTTTCGGCATCGAATGTAGAAGTTGGAATTTGTTAGTTTCATTAGGCTTGAATTGGGGTAGGATTCGTGTATTTAGCGTTGTTTCATGTGATTTGAGGCCTCGACTAAGTCCATATGATGTTTTAAGATTTGTTGATATGTTTGGTTGAAGTCCCGAGGGCCTCGAATGGATTTTGGATGGTTGATGGAGTTTAACTTGGGTATTTCAAGAATGTTTCGATGTCGTTTCTTCAAGAATAAGTGGTATCATATTATGAAAATGGACTCCAAATTCAATTTTAATTGAAGTATTAGATCCGAATCGAAATTTGGAGTCATAGCAAAAAGAATCGTCCAATTCGGACATCGTATGAGAAAGTTATGCCTATTTTTGTGTCAGCGAATCTGTGGCTGCTGGAACCAGCGCCACAGGCAGCGCCCGGCGCCGGCTGTGGCGCCCGAGGCAGAAAGGTACTATAAAAACGGGGGTTTTGGCCATTTTGACAAAATAGAGTTGGGGGAGCTCGGTTTGGGCGATTTTTAGAAGGTTTTCCACAAATTTGAAGGAGGTAAGTGTTCTTTATCATAAATCCTTCATAGATCATGATTCCATACTCATTTAACATCATAAATCCATGAATCTATGGAAGAAAAATCAGATTTTTTTTCCAAATTTTCCAAGAACAAAAAATTAAGATTTGAAAGCCAATCCGATGTCGGAATTTGATAATTTTTGTACGGGTGAACTCGTTGGGAGATAAGGAACCCGTTGATGTGAAAATTTTTCAACTTCGAGAAGTGGGCCCGGGGCTCGGGTTTTGCTAATTTCGGGATTTCTTGGTATTTTCAGTTGTTTTGGCTTGGGCTTTGTTCCCTCAACATATTGTGACGTAATTGTTCTGAATTTCGATAGATTCGACGCACGTGGAGGCCAATTCGAAGGGCAAAGGCGTCGTAGGCTAGAAATTTAGCCGGTTCGAGGTGAGTAGTGATTGTAAATGATGTTCTGAGGGTTTGAAACCCCGAATTGCACATCATAGTGCCATATTGAAGTGAGGCACGCGCTCGATGATGAGCGTGGGGTCGTTTACTACAGGGATTGTGACTTGGTCCGTCCCGATTGATGATTTTTTACTATATATTTTATTGAAACTTATTTGATATCGTCATGAATTGGACTGATTGCCATATTTGGGCTTCGTGCCGGTTATGTGAACCCTTCAGGGGAATTTATCACTGTTTCGTCACTGTGTTGATATATTACTTGAACTCAGTCATATTGATTTACACCGTTTTACCACTCAGCCACTTTTACTCAGTTTTTGAGGTTTAAATAGTATTTTTAAATGATATATATTGGGCTGAGGACTACTGTTTTACTATGCCCGAGGGGCAGGAGATGATTTTTCTGACTGAGTGCGGCCGAGGGCCAAATGTGAGGTTTTACTGAGTGATATGAGGCCGAGGGCCTGAGATTTAAATGACATTTTAAATGATGTAAATGGGATCGGGTGGCACGCCGCCACGGAATTTGATGTGAATGGATCGGGTGGCACGCCGCCACGAGATATTGTGCTTGGGCCGTAAGGGGCCCCTCCCGGAGTCTGTACACCCCTAGTGAGCGCGTGTACCCATGGGAACGGGTGGCACGCCGCCACGAGACATTACGTGGCTAGTCATGCTGTTTTCCATTGCTTCATGTTATTTTTACTAGAGATGTTTGCATGTTTGCTGTTTCGTTGTGGATTGTTTTATGCCTTGTGTGTTTTCTTACTTTCAGTCATTATTTATAATTATTACTCACTGAGTTGGAAGTACTCACATTACTCCCTGCACCCTGTGTGCATATTCAGGCTTTATCGGTTCCGCTCCGAGCCATTGATTATTACTGTCAGGGCGGCGATTCAAAGATTACGAGGTAGCTGTTGGCGTCCGCAGCCCCGTATCTCTTATGTCTTGTTGTTTCCACTATCTTCAAACAATTGTGCCAAAGATATTATAATAGTAATCTTATTATTAGGATTTTCATTAGTTGCTCATGACTTTGTGACACCCCGTTTCGGGCTGTTGTTGGGATGGTTCACTATGTTTTTCCGCAATCAACTGCTATTAAACTATGGTGCGATGTTCTCTTGTTAAATGTATTGCTTAAAATGAGTTATGTTTTGAATTGGCTGACCTTGTCTTCACGAGAGGCGCCATCACGACCGGGTTTGGGATTCGGTAGTGACATCATAGCAGTACCTCTAAGGGTCTTTCTAATTCTTTCAGCAAATAAGGTGGGAAGTCCATCTATAAACTTAGACTTCTAGTGAGTACTATTACACTCGAATAATTCCATAATTCTGGATAGAAATACATCTTTATACCATCTAAACTCTGTAAGTGTATGACACCTAAGATTTTGAAGCATAGTCCTAATGGTCTCACTATTATCTGACCATCTTCCTGAAAAATGTTCTATAATATTGAGAACTAAAGAATAGACTACATTCTGAACATTATGACCATTTTATATCTTAACAGCTCCTAAGATATCAGCTCTTTGACTATTAGTCAAATAATTATCCCACTGGCCTTTCAGTTGGCAAGTAAACCCAGCTACAATCATATCAGCAATAGCTTTTTCAGAATTATTATTTTCCTTACAAATAGTACTGTACATAAGCATTCTATGTACCTGAATATAAATCTTTCTATCTGTGAATCCATCTATATTCCTTTCATAGATTTCCTTACCACTATAACTTTGTGAGAAGTAATTGGGTTTAGGTTCTTCTAGTAAAACATCCTAAGGGGCCGGTCTATGATAATAGTACATCCTTTGTACTGGCTTTCTAGCAAACTTCTCGAGATTTTATTAATCTCATCAAAAAGTTTTTCCTTTCTTTCTTCGCTAGATAAATTGTCTAAATTTAAAGGACTAATTCTAAATCCTTCAAATTTCTTATTGAATAGTTTCTCCAAGTCATCGAGACTTTTCAATTTAAAGTCTTTGACTTCTGGAGGGGGTTAGATACTGGCAGTCGCTATTTGGTCCTTTCCTTTTATAGTATCCTTGTTGCTAATTTTTTTGGACTTCTGCTATAAGCTTGTCCAATCTATCACTAATAGAAGCTACCTGTTCACCCAAAATAATCACATAGATGTTAGTATAGTTATTCTTAGTCAACATCGTATTCAAATTTTTAGTAGTAATAGTACCAGTATTATCATCAAACAATTTAGAAAAGGCAGTATAATATATAACCTTATATTTTTCTCCCATTTGGAAAGATGTTTGCGGTGGGAAAACAGATTTAGTAACTTTCCCACTACTGAGCTTATAATCTCTTTCTAGCATGGAAATATGACCATCAATATATTTAGACATGAACCAAGGCACAAAAGCTATAATCTTTTTATGCCTACTAATACCATTATAAATATCATTTTGGAAAACTTTATTAGTTTTTCATTGAAGTTATCAAAAAACCAATTTCTAAAAAGTTCCCATCTGGATTTTTTAAATTCTGCAGAAATTAATTTTCTTGTCGGTGATCCCGGGCTAAAATCTATTTGGTCTCTATCCATGTAAACCATTTGAAAAATCCATTTCGAATTCAATTGGGTCTGGTATAGCACAGCAATATTATCTATGCTAATTTTTATAACATCAATTCTATCATTTTCTCTAATCTGTGATGTAGATGCTCTTGAAGGAAAATCTACCTTATAATCAACAGGAGAGATGTATGAGGAGTTGGATCTAGTTATGTAGATGAATAACTGATATTATCAATTTGATCTGGTTCATTGAACCTGATCTTAGCAGTTCCATCAGAAGCTTGTTTGACTTCTGTGATTTCACTGTTAATATTATTTCGAGGAGCTATTGCTTCCTCAATGACCCATTCTTTGGGAAAATATATTTCATCCCACTTAATAGGTCTTCTGGTAATGACTTTTGATTTACCGAAATTAGTTTCTATCAAAATAGTTTTATTTTTGAAATCCATGATTTTGCACATAGGATTCAAAGTATATAAAGGCTTATAATAAATCCTATAACAGATACATATTACTTATGTTCCTGGCATATTATAATAATAATAATAATAATAATAATAATAATAATAATGATGATGATGATGATGATGATGATGATGATGATGAACAACAACAACAAACAACAGCAACAACAACAACAACAACAACAACAACAACAACAACAATAATAATAATAATAATAATAATAATAATAATAATAATATAAAAGAAGCCAATATGGCCTGCTGGGGCATGCAGTCCGATTCACAACAATACTCTCAACTCGGCACTACGACCCATCTCAGTCATCAACCTTTCAACTCTCAAGGGCTCATAATCTCATACCACTCAGCCTAACAACTCCACATAAGGAAAACAATGATAACATGTGATGTAGCGATGAATGATGAATAGAGACTGAGATATGATATGCAAATGAAAAACCATGACTGAGTGTATAATTACAATTAAATCAGATAACCCAAAACAACAGAGATAGCCTCATTAGGTCTCAATCGAATAAGCACATAGCCTAAACATGATTTTTAACATAAATCACAGCTCAAATAATCAAACAAGTAGGGAAAAACACGGATATAACAGAATGTGATAGCATAGCAAGTCTAATAATAGACTAAAAGTCAACTTGAGTCATGATTACGCTGGTGCACACCCACACGCCCGTCACCTAGCATGTGCATCACCTCAACACATCACAAATAACATGGTTCGCAAGGATAATTACCCTCAATTCCAAGTTCAGAAACGTTACTTACCTCGAACAAGCCAAATCCAATACCGAGCAAGCCAAACAACACTCTAGAAACACCATACTGCACGTATCAATCTCTGAATGGCTCGAAACTAACTAAAAGCAACTCAAAAAACATCAAATAATGCCTAAGGAAACAATCTCAAATGATAAAGGTCGAGTCTTTACAAATTTACTTAAAGTCAACTAAGAAGTCAAACTTGGGCCCGCACCTTGAAACTCGATATAACTTACAAAATTCGACAACTCATTTAGTTACGAGTCCAACCATACTAATTTCACTCAAATCCGACTCTGAATCGATGTTCAAAACTCAAAATTTTATTTTTGAAAAGTGTAGACAAAACCCCCCAATTTCACTTCAAAATTCATAATCCGAATGCCAAAATCAAAGATATATTCATGAAATATAATCAATCGAATAGAAAATACTTACCCCAATTCATGTGGTAAAAATCGCCTCCAAAATCGCCCATATCCGAGCCCCAAAACCATGTGAGAAAAAATGACAAAATTCCGGAACAAGTAAAATAACGCAGCAGTTGTTATAGCTCAAATCAGATTCTTGATGATTCCGAAACTCACATTTGATAAGCCCAACATAATCCTTGTGAGATTACACCCAAGATAGCCTTTTGAATCACTCAATTTGGCCTTACAATGAGGGAGATATGAAGTTTCGAAATTTTAAAGGAAGTCTGAAAATTTAAGTAATTAAAATGATTTTCGTAATTATTACAGAAAATCAACAACAAAAGAATCTTTATTTTAGCACCAAAAACTCATTCGGAACCTCCTGGACAGAAATCATATATGCATTTCAAACATAAAATACGCTACGAACTTGCTCGCGCGCTCAAAACACTGAAAAGAGGTCATCTTGACCCGATATTGGCCATGGTCAACACCAAATCCTTAACATAAGTAGTTTCTCAACCAATAATGCAAAACACACCCGAGCCCCTCGGGACCCCATCCAATCATACCAAAAAGTACAAATACATTATCCAAACTTATCCAAATCCTCAAACATCCATGAGAACATCAAACAAAGAATCGAGGCTCAAACGGAATAGAATTTCTCCTAAGTTATTAAATCTTCATTCTTCCAAAAGAGTGTCCGAATCACACTTAAATACTTCGGATTACTTCCAAATTTTGCACACAAGTTAAATTCAACTATATAGACCTATCCAAAGTCTCGGAACACCAATTGGAGTCCAATAACATCAAAGTCAACTCTTGGTTAAACTTATGAACTCTTAAGTTCTTCAAATTGCCAGCTTTCGACAAATAGTGTCGAATCCTTCTAGGAACCTCCAAAATCGAATCCGAACATATGCACAAGTCCAAAATCATCATATGAGCCTATCAGAATCATAAAAACTCGATTCTGAGTCTGTTTACCCAAAAGTCGAATCTTGGTCAACTCTTCCAACTTAAAGCTTCCAACGAGAGTCATTCTTCCAAATCAATCCTGAATCACTCGAAAATTAAAACCGACCATACACACAATTCATAATACATCATATGAAAATACTCAAAGTCTCAAACCACCGAACAGAACATTAAAGCTCAAATGACTGATCGGGTCGTTACATTCTCCCCCACTTAAACATACATTCGTCCTCGAACGTGCCAAGCGTCATTTCAAATCAATCAATTCAGTCTATAAACCCGCCAAACACATACTCATGGGTGATCCCATGTCACCTCAATCCATAAAAGCACATTGACATAATCTCGATTGAAGATGCTTCTTTTGAACCAAATTTCAACATCTTTCTAAGATCCGATTCTCGCATACACACACTGTAGAGATATCAACCAGCAGCAACAAATCATAAATATATTTACAAGATATAACCACACAATGTAGCTGATGCAATAAGGAATTCGAAAACAAGGATAAAAGCAAGACGCTCAATGATCTATCAAGACAACAAGTAGGAACTGGTCTACTTACCTTCTTGATGAAGTCAATGAGAACCTATACTACACAAACAACCCTCAAGATAACGATGGACTTGCACATTGTTTGATCAAGCAAAGGAAGAAGTTCAATTTGGAATCACACCAAATATTGGACAAGTTCACACAGAGAGTTTTGAAGAACCTAAGGAGGTCGCTAGTTTTTGTGTATTGATTAATAATGTAAGGTACTGAAAATAATGTAGTCTTTAGGCTTATATAGAATGAGCCTTTACCTAAATCAACTAGGAAAAGAATAACTAACAAAAAGGCCAATAATTTGGCTAAGTCTCCTTATGGTCACGCAGGACCCCAAACAAAGAATCAATGTCTTCCATAACAACATAACAATATAACATAAACACAAATGTGCATCATCAACATCACACAAGTGCATCTTCAATGCAAATATCTTCAACGCCTCACACAAAGTGTATCATCAACGCCTGTCTCTTCTGCACCATTAAGTGTGCATCATGAAGTTCCTTAGCTTGACTCCTCGTGAATGGTCTCAAAGGCCCAAACGTATCTTGATCGGGCTGGCCTACATCATCCTCCCCTTCTTGAGAATATTTCATCCGCGAAATCGAACCATCTTCGTCTTTCAAAGCGGCACTACCTGCAACACAAGGGGTTAAGTCAGCAACATTGAATGTCTTAGAAACACTATACTCACCAGACAGGTATATAGCATTGGCGTTGTTATTGATCTTCTGCAGCACTTGGAATGGACCATCTCCTCGTGGAGCTAACTTCCCCTTCCTGTGGTTCGAAAACCTCTCCTTTCAAAAGTGCACGCAAACCCAATCACCTTTCTTTAAGTCCAGCTTTTTCCTCCCTTTATTCTTCTTGACTTCCACCTTCTGATAAACTTCCTCCACAGTCTTCCTCACCTTAGCATGCAATTCGAGCAACGTGGCTGCCTGGTAGTCACCATCAACACTAATAACTGCATCTCTCGGCAAAGGTGTAAGATCAAGTGGAATCAAGGGATTAAAGCCATAACCACATTCAAATGGAGTTGTACTAGTCGTTATATGCACAATTCAATTATAAGCAAACTCCATAATAGGCAATCTATCAGTCCACGTCCCTGCCTTGCCTTCGCTCATAGCTCGAAGAAGAGCTCCCAAAGTTCGGTTAACAACCTCAGTCTGACCGTCAGTGTTATAACCCATATTTGTACGTGTTATATTACACCGTAAGATAGTCTACCTTGGTTCGAGAAGGGAATTACCTTTGAGACAATAAGAGTTTAGTCCTATTGGTCCTAAACGATGCAAAGGTATATAAGGGCGGTTAACAAGTATTAGAGGATAAACGAGTTAAGGAAGTTGTAACTCGCGTTTTTGGGAAAATCGAGAGGTGTTTAACATTACCAAAATGTCATGTTTTAAGGTATTTTAATGATATGATATCCGTTTCATAAGTCTTGAAGTCAAACGAGTTATGAAACAAAAGTCGACAAAAGTTGTCGCAACTTAGGTTCACAATTTTACTTAAACGTTAGGTCAAATGTTTCTGCGATTTTCTCCCAATTTACAAGGAGTTACGGGGTGATCTACCTACCCAATTAAAGGTCTATGAGTCTAGTTTCCAATTCTTTAAACCGTTTATCAATACGATCTCGGAGTATTGAGATAATTGCATTTCCGTCGAACTGCGCAGGCTAGTAGGTGACAAGTAGGTGCATCACCTACTTGCCAAAAGTAAGGGCTAAAAGTTAAAAGCCCCAAGTCGGTTAAGAGAGGGATTTTAAAAGCTTCTAAAGCCTGATAATTCATTATCATTTCACAGCTTCAAAACCTAAAAGAACCCCTGCAACCCCTCCCCAAAATAACACCACACAAACCCTAATCGATTTTTCCCTCTTTCAAGTTCTAGTTGAAGGTAAACCCTAGAGTTCGAGGAATCAAAGCAAGGGCTGAGTTATCTAAAAAGAAAGGTGAGTTTACTGCTCTATTTAATACATATTTTCTATTGTTAAGTCTTGGTAATTCGTTCTATGTGTGTAAGAACTCACGGGACGGTGATCGGAAGCCGTGAGTTCGAGTTATTCACTTGTAGCAGACTGTTTTATGGACTGTTTTGTGTTGCTGTAAAGCTGCGTGTTTCACTACTTATTTGTGGAGTTTTGGAGGAGAAAGGGTGTGGAGAAACACCATATATGCTT
>MCJB01049745.1:23651-51443 GCA_002018475.1 Nicotiana obtusifolia
GGGGGGGGGGGGTGGAGCTAAATCCTAAGAGCTAAGGAGAGAGGATTGGTCTCCAAACTAAAGTGGGAAAGCTTCTAAAATTTCCTTTCTTCTACTCATTATAAATTCCTCTCTTGAACACATTAATTCTAATTAGTAATTCTTAGTTAATTTCCTAGTTAGGTATTTACTAACCTTTGAGCTTGTAAGACCTCGTGCTAAAACTCAAAATTTCCACTTTCGTAGATAATTCTTGGCTTCTTGAGCTCACTTAAAAGTTGTCCGCCTATCGAGTCACATAAATTCACTCACACCGAAGAAACTATTGAACTTGCGAACTTGAAAGGTCACTAAGGAACTTGATCAATTAGAGGAAGCCAATTTGAAGACAAGTGTGAAATCCTACCCGAAATTTGAGTGAACCCTAGAGTATTTCAATTAACCTTAACACATTCTCTAGTCTTGTTTCTTTTCTGCAGGTACATGGCTATGGAAGGAAAAAAGGTTGTGACCGATATTACTTTGGCCGATCTCTTGACTGAAGTAAGGGCAATTAGCGCCCGAATGGAGAACATTGAAAAATCCGCTAGCAATCAGAAACATGCCAGAGAAGGGACTGGCGATGGTTCCATGTTCAGACCCAAGTAGTTCGCGGAATTAGCTCGCCAAACGAGCTGAGGGATGGAGGTGCTCAAAATATCAGGACCATGGGGATTCCCCCAGGTGTCATACCATCATTAATGCTAGCCCGGAGAAACATAGCACCCTGTTGGGGACATGAGAGCAGTCCGAGAGGATGATCAACCCGAGTTCAAGGAATTATATGATAATGATTTGGGGCTACAGAATCCGAGAGTAGGGCAACAAAATAGGGGCCGGGACTACATGGGAAGAAATGGTTATGATCGTGGTCCGAGAGGGAGACTTAGAGGTTTTGGTGGAAGGAACTTAGAGCATGAGTTTGATGAATATGCTGAGCATTATGAGGACTTCCAACTAGTCCAACCGATCCGAGGTGGCCGAGATAATGTCCGAGACAATGGGTTGAACAGTGTCAAGGTTACTATCCCTGCTTTCAAAGGAAATAGTGATCCTGACCGATTTTTAGAATGGAAACGTCAAGTTGAGCAGATATTTGAAATTAATGATATGACTGAGGAGAAGAAGGCTACATATGCCATTGCTTTTTTCGAGTCCTATACTTCTACTTTGTGGGAGGCTGAGAAAAGATCCAGAGTTAGACATAACCAGCCTGCACGCATAACCTGGGTGGAATTGAAGCAGTCAATGACCTGTAAGTACGTAAACCCATGGCACAAGCAAGAGTAGTTACGGAAGTTGTATGATTTGAATCAAGGGTTGAAGTCCGTGGAAGAATAGTATGATGACTTTGAGAAGATTCGTCTATCACTTGACATGGAAGACGAAGAAGAAGATGAGGCTATCATCCGATTCAAGAATGGGTTGAATAATGATATCTCCAATCAATTGAGGCTACATGCATATGTTGCTCTTCATGATATGTTCTTAGCTACCATTGAAGCTGAAAAGATGATTAAAGAAAGTAGGGCAGCTCGATATAGAGGGGGTTCCGATTCCACTATCATACGTCAAAACAAAGAGTGGAAGACACCGAACACTGGGGGAGCAAGCCAAACCCGAGAACCAATAGCAAGCCAAAACCGAGAGCCTAAGAAACTAGCCCAAGCCACGGCACCTAGGGTTGAACCTAAGGGGTCCGAAGGTAATTCTAAGACTCAACTCAATTCTCCTAGTGCATCTTCTTTTCAGTGTCACAAATGCAAGGGCTATGGACATTTCACTAAGGATTGTCCAACACGGAGGACCATGTTAGTTCTTGGTGATGGTACTGTGTGTGTAGAAGAAAGTGAAGAGGAGATTGGGGAAGATAAGCAGGCAAAATTGGTTGAGTGCGGCGAAGGAGAGTTAGAAGATAAGGGTGTGAATATGTTCTTAGTGGTACGTAGGAAATTGAGCACTATGAGCGTACAGGAGGAAGGAGATGTGCAGCGTGAGAACTTGTTTCATGCTAGATGTAGGGTGAAAGGAAAGGTGTGCTCGATGATAATTGATTCCGGAAGTTGCACTAATGTAGTGAGCCACACATTAGTGACTCAACTTAATATACCTATGAGGAAATATCCCCATCCTTATTGATTGAGTGGTTGAGTGAATGTTGTGAGTTAAAGGTGGTAAAGCAGGCACTTATTAAGTTCAAGGTGGGAGCTTATCAAGATGAAATCTTGTGCCATGTAGTGCCTATGCTGGCGTGCCATTTACTATTAGGCAGGCCTTCGCAGTTTGATAGGTGTGTTGATCATGATGGAAAGGCTAAGTAACACTTATACGACCAAGCTGGAGGGCAATAGTTATATACTTAAGCCCTTAACACCTAAACAGGTTAGTGATAATTACAAATGCATGCAGAAACTAAAAGAGGCGGCTAGAGCTAAGGCTCCAGTGGAGACCAAATCCGAAGCCGTGACCAATTCTAGTACATTAACCCTGCCAGGTAATGTTTGTGCTATGATGCAACCAGGTGAGTATTTGCGAGGTAATGATAGTTCTAAACTGTTAATTTGCCTAGTTCATAAGGGTGTTTACTTGAGTTCTAATGATGATGTTTCTACTAACGTTCACCCCTTATCTAGTATTGTTGATGACGTCTTGCAAGAATATGTGGACATGTTTGCCCCACGTTGAGATGGTTCATTCCAAATGTTGCAAAAGATCAATAACAACGCCTATGTTATAGGCCTGCCAGGTAGTGCCGCTTTGAAAGATGAAGATGGTTCGATTTCGAGGACGAAATCTTCTCAAGAAGGGGAGAATGATGCAGGCCAACCTGATCAAGCTACGTTCATGCCATCAATGTTGAATAAGACAAGAAAAGGCGTTGGTTAGCCTTGGAGAAGAGCCAAGCGTTCACACATCTTGTGTTGGACGAAATATTTGTTGATGATCTACATTTATGTTTATGTTGTATTATTGTGTTGCTATGGAAGACATTGACTCTTACTTGGGGGTCCTGCTTGACCATTCTTTTTACTTAGCCAAATTGTAGCCTTTTTATTAGTTATTTATTTTCTAGTTGATTAAGGACAAGGATCATTCTATATAAGCCTAAAGACTTCATTATTTTTAGTACCTAACTTTGATATTCAATACAAAAACCGGCAGCAACTTTGCTCCAAACTCGTGTGCTTTGAACTTGTCCAAATTTTGGTGTGATTCCAAATTGAACTCGTTCCTTTGTTTGATCGAACAGTTTGCAAGACCATCGTTGTCTTGAGGATTGTTCATATAATATAGGTACTCCGTTACTTCATCAAGAAGGTAAGCAGACTAGTTCCTATTTGTTGTCTTGATAGTTCATTGAGCGTCTTGCTTCTATCATTATATCTTGTTTTTCGCATTTTATATTGCATCAATATCTACCCAAGGACTAGTAGGAACAGGTAAGGGAGTATACAAACCATGATTACTAGACCTAGACTTAGCTTTTTGCAGTCCAAACAAGCTCCACAAACTCGGGCCACATCTTGCCTCATCTTAGGCCAATGAAACTGCTCCCCTAATATAGCCAAGGTCTTATCTACCCGAAAATGTCCCATCAAGCCCCAACAATGTGCCTCACGCACCAATAACTCGCGCCATGAGGACTCGGGTATAAAAACTCTCCTCTTCTTAAAAAGGTGTCCATCATGCCAATGATATTTCTCAACTCGCTGCCCACTAGCTATGGCGTCACACACATTCTTAAGCTTAGGATCATGCATATACATAGACTTAATACTCTCAAAACCCATCAGCCTAGATGCTAATGTGATAGCCAAAGCAAACTTCCTAGAGAGTGCATCAGCCACTACATTCTCCTTTCCCTTCTCGTAACGAATTACGTAAGGGAAACTCTCAATGAACTCAACCCACTTGGCATGCCGTTTGTTCACCTTCTCCTGGCCTCTAAGATGTTTGAGTGACTCATGATCACTCCTAATTACAAACTTATTAGGCCATAAATAGTGTTGCCAATGAGCTAGAGCTCTCACAAGGACATACAACTCTTTGTCATACGTAGAGTAATTCAAGGCAGCCCCCTTCAACTTCTCACTAAAATAAGCAATAGGCTTCCCATCTTGCATAAGAACACCTCCAATTTCCACCCCCGAGGTGTCACACTCTATTTCAAATGCCTTACTAAAATCAGGTAATTGTAATAACGGGGCAGAACTAAGCTTACGTTTCAGCTCTTGAAAAGACTTCTCCTGCGGCTCCCCCCACACAAAGGGCGTTTCTTTCTTCACCAACTCAGTGAGTGGTGCTTCTATGGTGCTAAAGTCCCTAACAAAGCGTCTGTAGAAACTAGCTAATCCATGAAAACTCCTAATATGCGAAACGGTAGTAGGAGTAGGCCAATCTCTAATAGCTTCAACCTTAGATTCATCTACCTCAACACCATTAACACTTACTACAAACCCCAGAAAAACGACTCTCTCCACACAAAAGGCACACTTCTTATAATTAACATAGAGCTTCTTAGCCTCAAAACATCAAGTACTTGCCTTAAGTCATCAACATGGTCATCTAAACTTCGGCTATAAATCAGGATATCATCAAAAAAGACGACCAAAAATTGTTAATAAACGGCTTAAGTACATAGTTCATTAGGCGCATGAAAGTACTAGGTGCATTGGAGAGACCAAAAGGCATCACCAACCATTCATACAGACCAAACTTGGTCTTGAATGCAATTTTCCACTCATCACCCGATTTCATACTGATTTGATCGTAATCGGACCTAAGATCAATTTTAGAAAAAACACTTGAACCACTTAACTCATCTAGCATGTCATCTAATCTAGAGATAAGATGATGATACTTTACTGTTATTTTGTTGACGGCTCGGCAATCAACACACATCCTCCAGGTTTCGTCTTTCTTTGGAACCAAGATCACGGGCACGACACACGGACTCAGACTCTCACGAACCAGTCCCTTAGTTAACAACTCATCCATTTGCCATTGCAACTCCTTAGTATCTTGTGGATTGCTTCAATAGGCGGGTTTGTTAGGAATTTGTGACCCCAGAACAAAGTCAATTAGGTGTTCTATCCCCCTCAGCGGAGGCTCGGCATCTCCTCGGGGAACATGTCCCCATATTCCAGCAACACATCATTAACAACACTAGGCAAGGGTTGAACGTTAGTAGAAACTTCATCATTAGGACTCAAGTAAACACCCTTATGAACTAGGCAAATTAACAGTTTAGAACTATCATTACCTCGCAAATACTCACCTGGTTGCATCATAGCACAAATATTACCTGGTAGGGTGGATGTACTGGCATGGTACACGGCTTCGGTTGTAGCCTCCATAGGAGACTTAGCTCTAGCCGCCTCTTTCAGCTCAGGCATGCGCTTGTAATCATCACTAAATTGTTTAGGTGTCAAGGGCTTGAGTACATAACTCTAGCCCTCCAGCTTGGCCTTATAAGTGTTGGCCTTTCTATCATGAACAACACACCTATCAAACTGCCAAGACCTGCCCAATAGTAAATGGCACGCCTACATAGGCACTACATCGCACAAGATTTCATTTTGATAAGCTCCCATCTTGAACTTAATAAGTGCCTTATTTACTACCTTTAACTCACCATACTCGCTTGACCACTGCAACCTATAGGGATGGGGATGTTTTATCATAGGTATGTCAAGTTGAGTCACCAACGTGTGGCTGACTACATTAATGCAACTACTTGAATCAATTATCATCGAGCACATCTTTCCCTTCACCCTACATCTAGCATGAAACAAGTCCTCACGCTGCACATCTCCTTCCTCCTTTACGCTCATAGTACTCAAGTTCCTACACACCACTAAGAATATATTCACTCCCTCATCCTCCAATACCTTTTCGTCACACTCAACCAAATCAGCCCCCCTTATCTTCCTCAATCTTCTCATCACTCTCTACCTCACAGATAGTACCACCATCAAGAATTAGCATGGTCCTTCGTGTAGGACAACCCTTAGCAAAATGCCCACAATCTTTACATTTATGACATTGAAAGGAAGATGCACTAGGAGAATTGAGTTGAGTTTTAGAGTTACCTCTGGACCCCTTAGGGTTAATTTTTGGTGCCATTCTCTCGGTTGGCTTCTTAAGCTCATGGCTTGGGATTGCTCCCCCAGTGTTCGGTGTCCTCCACTCTTTGTTTCGACGTATGGGAGTGGAATAGTAACCTCCTCGATAGCGAGCTGCCTTGCCTTCTTTAATCATCTTTTCAGCTTCAATGGCAGCTAGGAACACATCATGAAGAGCAACAAATGCATGTAGCCTCAATTGATTGGAGACATCATGATTCAACCCATTCTTGAACCGTATGATAGCCTCATCCTCTTCTTCGTTCTTCCATGTCAAGTGATAGGTGGATATTCTCAAAGTCATCATAATATTCTTCCACGGACTTCAACCCTTGTTTCAAATCATATAACCTTCGTAATTTCTCTTGTTTGTGCCTTGGGTTGACATACTTACAGGTCATTATTTGCTTCAATTCCCCCCATGTTATGCGTGCAGGCTGGTTATGTCTAGCTCGGGATCTTTTCTCAGCCTCCCACCAAGTAGAAGCATAGGAATCAAAAGCAGCGATGGCCTATGTAGCCTTCTTTTCCTCCGCCATGTCATTAATTTTGAATATCCGCTCAACTTGACATCTCCATTCTAAAAATCGGTCAGGATCACTAGTTCCTTTCAGTACAGGGTTATTAACCTTGACACTGATAAAGCCATTATCACGGCCATTTTCTCTGCCACCACGGATTGGTTGGAAGCCCTCATAATGTTCAGCATATTCATCAAACTCAGGCTCTAAATTCCTTCCACCAAAACCTCTAAGTCTCCCTCTCGGACCACGGTCAAAACCACGTCTTCCCATGTAGTCTCGACCCCCATTTGGTTGCCTTACCCTCGGGTCCTGCTGCCCTGTATCGTCATAATAAAACTCCTCAAACTCAGGTTGATCATCCTCACGGACTGCCTCATTTACCGGACGGGTGCTACGTTTCTTCGGGCTGACATTAATGGTGGTATAATGCCCCAGGGAATTCACAAGGTCCTTACATTTTAAGCTCCTCCGTCCCTCAACTCGTTTTGGCGAGCCACTTCCGCAAAATGGTCGGGTCTGACGGTGGAACCATCACTTGTTCCTTCTCCGACATGTTTCTGATTGCTAGCGGATTTTTCTAAATTCTCCATTCGAGCGCTAATTGCCCTTACTTCAGCTAAGAGCTTGGCTAAAGTAATGTCGACTACAACCTTGTCACCTTCCGTCGCCATGTACCTGCAAAAGAAACAAGACTAGAGAATGTGTTAAGGTTAGTAAAATTCCTCTCTCACTTTTGGATGACTCTCGGGTTCACTCTATATTTCGGGTAGGATCTTTCAAACTTGTCCTCAAAATGGCTTCCTCTAATTGATCAAGTTCCTTAACGACTTTTTGATGTAGGCCGGTCTGATCAAGATATGTTTGTGCCATTAAGACCATTCACGAGGAGTCATGCTAAGGAACTTTATGATGCACACTTAATGGTGAAGAAGAACCAGGCGTTAACGATACACTTTGTGTGAGGCGTTGAAGATATTTGCGTTGAAGATGCACTTGTGTGACATTGATGATGCACATTTGTATTTATGTGTTATTGTTATGTTGTTATGGAAGACACTGATTCTTTGTTTCGGGTCCTGCATGACCATAAGGAGACTTAGCCAAATTATTGGCCTTTTTGTTGGTTATTCTTTTCCTAGTTGATTTAGATAAAGGCTCATTCTATATAAGCCTAAAGACTACATTATTTTCAATACCTTGCATTATTAATTTACACAAAAACCAGCGACCTCCTTAGGTTCTCCAAAACTCTCTGTGTGTGAACTTGTCCAATTTTTGGTGTGATTCCAAATTGGACTTATTCCTTTTCTTGATCAAACAATTTGCAAGTCCATCGTTGTCTTGAGGGATGTTTGTGTAGTATAGGTTCTTCTTGACTTCATCAAGAAGGTAAGTAGACTAGTTCCTACTTGTTGTCTTGATAGATCATTGAGCGTCTTGCTTTTATCCTTGTTTTCTTGGTTTCAAATTCCTTATTGCATCAGTTGGTATCAGAGCTTGGAAAGGGTTTGATCTTACAATCCTATCCTGTTCTTCGTGCCTTCATTTTAGGTTCTTTCTTTAACTTCTTTTTTTTTTATTAGAAAAACCAAAAAAATAAAACAAAACAAAAAAGAAGAAAAACGTGAAAAAAAAAAAAGAAGAGAAAAACCGAGAATTGTTGTTGATTGAAGTTGCTAAAACATGTAGGGTTGAAATCTTGAAGTCTTGATTGTTAAAAACCGTTCTTGAAACCAATCTTGAAGTTCTTGATTGTTTAAAAACCGTTCTTGAATGCCCTAGTTGAAATCTTGAAGCTAGTACACGTTAATCTTGGATTCTTGAAGTTCTTGGACGCCAATTTGTATTTCTTGAAGCAATTCACGTTAATCATGAAGGGGTTCTTGAAGATTTGACAATTCTTAACAAGTTGCATTGAATTCTTGAAGTTCTTGACATCAACTTGTTGTTCTTGAATTTCTTGTTAAAAACGTGTAAGAGGCTAGGAGAAGGAGAAGAAATAAGGGGCTAGAGAGAGAGGGTCTGGCGACAAAAGGGGCGATTGAGAGGCGATTGAGAGAGAAAGCACTCGTGGCTAGCGATGGCGACGCCGGCCTGTGCCACTCCGGCTGGCAATCCTCCCCCCTCCATCTCCCAACCTACCGCGACAACTCCCACCAACCCATAGCCCCTCGACTACAGTCATCTCCTCAAACCTTCAACCTTGAACTCGACCTCTGCTGCGAACCCTAGGTCGACTTCTCCAATCGAACCTATCCCGTTCAAAAGAGCTACCTTTCTGCAAGGACAGCCTTTTGTCAAATTTATAGAGTCAGAATTTGATCGCATGAATTTAATTGAAGGCCTTCAATATGTTGTCATTGGTAAGTTTTCTTATGGTTGGCCGGATATTCAAGAGCTTTGTCAATTAATTCCTGCACAGTGTGGAATTAAGGGTGATTGCAATATTGAATTGCTCAGAGATATGCATGTACTTATTCGATTGAAGCTATGGCAAGATTTTATCAATTTTACATCCAAAGTTGTATATTACTTGAAAGTAAAAAATGGATATGAATACTAGACAAGGACACTAATTTATGATGTTAAGTTCAAGGAAGGAGAAGAAACTTCAAAAGCAATGGCGTGGATTTCATTTCCTAGTCTGCTGCCCACATACTTTGTAAAGGAATGTTTGTTCTCGCTTCCATATGATTTTGGAAAGCCACTTCACCTTGATATGGCAACTATAAACAAGACAAGGCCTAGCTGTGCTAGAGTAAAGGTGCTAGTTGATCTTCAAGCTAAATTGCCAAAGAAAGTACGAATGGATATTGAAAATGAGATTACTGGAGAAGTGAGAACAAAGTGGATTAAAATCCAGTATGATTTTATCCCTAAGTACTGCAAAAAATGCAAGCTACAAGGCCACGACATGCTAGAATGCTGGAAACTACATCCAGAACTGCTGAATGAAAGCTCTGTTGAGAAGAAGAAAGTTAAGGACAAAGGAAAGGAAGCAGCACCTTTGATGATTATATCAAGTGGTAAGGAAGTTGGCAATACTGGATTAAAATGGAAGGAAGTTAATCGAGTACAAAGCAAAGGCAAACAAATAGGAGAACAGTCCAAAGGTAGAATGGAGGTAATGCTAGTTAATACAGCTACCCAGAAAGTTCAGACAGCCAACAATTTTGCCATCCTGGAAATGGAGCAAAGCAAAGCTAATAAAGACAACTAATTGATCTTAATTGAAGAAGAAGTGGGAAAGAGTACACATGTTTCAATGGCAACAAAGATAGCTTCAACACCAGGTAGTAGCAAGCCACCACAGTTTGCAAAGAAACAGGCAGAAGGAAATGAAAGTGGAGATAGAGCAGCAGCTGCTGAGGCTAAAGAATCAACAGCTCACTGGGTCAACAGAGCATTGTAGACAATGTCACAACAAACCAATCATGCCAGGAGATCCCCTCACAATCAACTAATATTATGATACCAGACGGAATTGTAAATGAGGCTGAAAGAATTCAACTCAGTGATGGTAAGCTATGGAGTTAGCAAGTAGAGGAAGGTTCAGAGGAAGAAGAAGTACGAGATGGTATAGGCAGTGATGAGGATTCAACATATGAAGAAGAGGAACATGATGTACAAGGTGTAAATGGTAAGGCAAAACAACAAGACACAATGGGAGACACTTAAAACAAGAATAATGACAAGGATGCTGCAAGAGCTAACAAGGAGATCACAACATTAGAAGTAATGCTGCCCAACATACTAATAACACCTAAGCTTAAGGCAGCTGTTGTTCAAAATGCTGGAGAAATTGAAGTTCATAATCAATCTGCAGATAGGCTGAATAAGAGCACAAAGTTAACTGGGATACAAACCACTCCAACTGATGAAGTTAAAGCACAGATCAATGTGGGAACATCTGGTTGCTCTCATGAAGATATTGCAACAAAAACCAGATGATTCACAAGACAAAGAACACAAAGCTAATCCAAGTAGCTCCTAAATCACAGTTGGCAGTGCACAGGTACTATTGAAAAGGAGGAGCACACAGCAGAAATAGGAAGAGACCTTGATAAAGAATCCACCTCACAAAATCTCAAAAATGTGGCAAGACAAGCAGACCTTTCACCTAAATTGATGGATGCAGGGAAATCTGCTAAAAGAGGTAACAAAAAACAGGGCAAAGACAACCAAAGTGTAGTATCAGGGGTCCAAACCAGAAGGATCCTACCTTAATCCCACAATCAATCATGATAGGATCATCTGGAATATAAGGTCAGTCAACACAAAAAAAGCCTTTGAGAGGCTTATCAATATGCACAGACAGTACCATTTTCAATTTATTGGAATTATGGAGCCTATACAGAAAGCCAAAAAACTGGAGAGATATAGAAGGAGGATTGGAATCTCGAAATATTATGCTAGTGTGTCAAACATGATATGGTTGTTTGTTGATGATGATCATGAAGTAGACATAATAAATGACATGGAGCAGCAGCTAACTATGAAACTGACAAACATGGATTCTCAAACTCCCTTCATTGTAACTTTTGTGTATGCAAAATGTGATGCTATTGAAAGAATTGAGTTGTGGGATAGTTTGTACAATCTTGCCAGAGATATGATAGTGTCTTGGCTAGTTTGAGGTGACTTCAATGTGATATGGGATGAAGAATAAAAGTTTGGTGGACGCCCAGTGTCTCTAAATGAAGTTGAAGACTTCAGACACTGCATCAATACTTGTAATCTCTCTGAAATTGGATTTAAAGGAAGCATATACACATGGTGGAATGGGAGAGCTGAGGAGGACTGCATATTCAAAAGGCTGGACAGATGCCTAGCTAACTGGGAATTTCAACAGTGGCTGCCACAAATAGAGATCACTCATTTGCCAAAGATAGGCTCAGATCACTGTCCCATGTTACTAACTTGTAACCAGGACACTGCACCTGTAAAGAAGGCTTTCAGATTTTTCAACTTCTGGACAAAGCATCACTCTTTCAAAGATGTAGTCAAAGAGTAATGGAAGGCATATTTTGTAGGAGATCCTTTCATTCTATTCAATCACAAACTGAAGAAGTTGAAAAGAGCCTTATCAACATGGAGCAGAGCAACATATGGAGATATTTTTCAAAAAATAGCAAGTTTGGAAGAAGTGTTCAAAGTACATGAAGCTCAAATTAAACTACACCCTACTGTCCAGAACAGAGCAAGAGTGCAAAAGGTACAAGCTGAATTGATCAAATATTTGGCTTTAGAAGAAGAATTCTGGAAGCAAAAATCTAGCATGACATGGTTCAAAGATGGTGATAGGAACACAAAGTTCTTTCATGCACAAGTAAATGGCAGAAGAAAAAGATTGCAGCTGAAAAGAATACAAAACAGTCTAGGCACATGGCTGGAGGATAAAGATGAAATGGCAGAGGAAGCAGTCAGGATTTTCAAAGCACAATTCCATGAGGATACAATTCCTACAACATTTGGAATCCTAGAGCATGTTCCTACAATGGTGGATAGCACAGACAACAGTCAACTAATGCAACAACCAACAAAGGAGGAAATCAAAGAAGAAGTATTTGGACTTAGTGCAGAAAGTACTGGAGGGCCGGATGGGTTCACTAGAAGCTTTTACCAATCATGCTGGGACATAATTGAAAATGATATAGTGAATATGGTCAAAGCAATCTTCAATGGCCATACCCTCCCCAAGTTTGTGACACACACAAACCTGGTTCTTCTGCCAAAAAGGAAGGAAGTGATCACCTTTTCAGATATGAGACCAATAAGCCTCAGTAACTTTATCAACAAAATCTTTTCCAAAGTCATTCATGACAGAATGGTAAACATCCTACCAAAGCTAATTTCTGAGGAGCAATCTGGTTTTGTAAAAGGCAGAAGCATAGTGGAGAATGTCCTCTTGACACAAGAGGTAATAACAGACATTCGACATAGGACCAAAGTAGGGCCAAATGTTGTAATCAAACTAGATATGACAAAAGCATATGATAGACTATCATGGTTATTTTTGACAAAAGTTCTGAGGAAGATGGGATTTGAAGAAAGGTTTATAAGCTTGGTGTATGAGATTTTATCAAACAATTGGTACTCTGTATTACTAAATGGACAGCCACATGGCTTCTTTAAGTCCACAAGAGGGGTGAAGCAAGGTGACCCTTTGTCACCTGCTCTGTTCATACTGGCAGCAGAGGCAATGTCTAGAGGATTGAATGCTTTGCACTCCAATCTCTACTTTTGTGGATTTGGATTGCCCAAGTGGAGTCCCAGGATAAACCGCCTAGCCTATGCTGATGATACCATCATCTTCTCCTCATCAGATGCTACCTCACTGCAGCTTATAATGGAGGTGCTGACAGCATATGAAAGTGCCTCTGGGTCAACTGATAAACAAGAGTAAATCTGCTGTGTATATGCATCATTCCACTGCTGAATACATAATTAACAAGGTTCAAAGAATCACTGGAATCTTGAGGCAAGACTATTCCTTTCACATACCTTAGATGTCCAGTCTTCTACATAAGAAGGAAGATGGACTACTACAAAGGTCTCACACAAAAGGTGATGGACAAGCTTCAAGATTGGAAAGGAAAATTACTGTCCATAGGGGGGAGAGCAGTGCTTATAACACATGTGCTACAGAGCATGCCCATACATCTCCTTTCTGCAGTAAATCCTCCTGCTTGTGTGATCAATAAGTTACATAAGATAATTGCATAAATCTTCTGGTGCAACTCTGTTGGACACCCAAGCAGACACTGGGCATCATGGAACACCTTATGCTTACCATGTGAGGAAAGGGGTGCAGGATTTAGGTCTTTACATGACATGTCTACAGCATTGTTTTGCAAACAGTGAGGTGGAACTTCAGAACAAATCCAAGTCTATGGAGTGCTTTTATGAGTCATAAATACTACAAAAAGTTTAATCCTATGATTGTTCCTTGGAGAGGTAGATCTCATATATGGAGAAAAATGATTGAATGCAGAAATATCATAGAACATCAAATCTTCTGGAAACCTAAGATAGGATCTTCTCTATTCTGGTTTGAAAACTCAACTGGATTGGGAGCTCTATATTTTGTTACCCCACCTGACTTTATGTGTGATGAAATAGTACAAAACATATATGATGTGGTGAACGATGGCCAATGGAATGAGGAGAAGATCAGAGAACTGCTGCCAGATAATCTTGTTGTACACATATTGGAGAATATCAAACCACCAGCCCTTACAGATGTGCTTGGTAAACCTGCATGGATGCTAGAATTTAGAGGTGACTTCACTGTAAAATGAGCTTGGGAATACCTGAGGAGGAAGTAAAATCCTTCTAATGCTTACAGAAACATTTGGGTGCAAGGGCTGCCTTTCAAGATTGCTTTCTTCATGTGGAAAGTATGGAGAAACGGGCTACCACTTGATGATTTCTTTAGAAAACTGGGCTATCAAATGGCATCTAAATGTTGGTGTTGTGCAGAGCCACAAGAAGAAACAAGACAACATCTATTTTTCACATCATATGCTGCAAGCCCAGTATGGAGGCACTTCCTTGGTAATGCAGGAATTAACATGAATGGAATCACATTGCTGTGGCTAAATGCTGGACTGCAAAGGTTGTAACTAGATTGAAACCTCTAATGCAAGCTTTGCCATCAATAATCGTTTGGGAGCTATGGAAGAGAAGAAACAGTTACAAATATGGGGATACAGTCACTGTCAATAGAGTCATTTACCATATCACTTCCACCATTCAATTACTCGTCAAAGCCAGAAAGTCAGGCATCCAAAACATCCCTCATAAATGGCAAGATATAATCACTATGATGGAGGAATACACTCCCACTTTGAAGTACGCAAAGGTGCTATGGGAATTCCACAATCAGGGGTGGTTAAAAGTCAACACAGATGGAGCCTCTAGAGGTAACCCAGGGAGAAGGTCAATTGGTTTTGTACTGAGAGATGAACAGGGAGATGTAATATATGCATGCTACAAGGAAATTCAAGAAGGCAAAAACACAGAGCTAAGGCACAGGCAATACTGGAGGCCTTGAGATTTTGTGTCCACAATGAACACTTTCTCATAGATCTCCATACTGATTCAATGATGCTACTAAAAGGCATAAAGGGAGAATGGAGAGTGCCATGGTCCATCGATGAAACAGTTGCAGGAATCAAAGAGTTGATGGCAAGATGTAATGAAACAGTAACACACACACTCAGAGAAGGCAACAAACTGGCAGATCATTTGGCAAACTATGCCCTGGATGTTGGACCTATGGAATGCTACTCTTTTGCTGAATTGGATACACAAAGTAGAAGGTTGATCAATAGTGATAAGAGCCAATGCCCATATCTAAGAGTAAGAGTGGCAGGAAACAAGGGGGGGCAGTAACTCTGCCAAAGGGAAGGGAGCCTGGTGGAGGGCAAAATAGCAGTGATAAAGAAAAAATGATGCAGTGGATTCACACTAACAATATACTATTTGTTGCAGAAAACACTGGAGCAACCAACCCCACAGGTCAACCTCATCATCTAACTTGTCTATTTTTGTATGCAGGCAGGAAGGACTTGATTTTGCTACTACAAATATAGCATCAAGCACAACTGCAGCAACTGCTTTGGACCTACACACCAGCCTCTAGCAATTGGACTCTCATGAAACAACACCACACAAGTGACATACTACACAACCATCCATCTACCAAGTATCAACTCAAAAAGACAGTAATTGCTCAGTTTGTTACTTACCAGCACCCTCAACCTCACATTGCCACGGCAGGAACACAACAGCAACAGAAGAAAATCCTGCAAAGATACAGCAACTACATAAGACAACATCAACAACTCAGCCTTCTAGTCACCAAGATACACTCTTTGGATCAGTCTACTGCTGAAGAACCAATGTGTGGTATTAGAGTCCCTAATGCTCATTCCATTGCTACTTTGGCACTTAGACTGAACCCCAATCACTTTGTGCAACCCCAACACAATATCAAATCAAGCAGGCAGCCCAATGTGGAACATGAAAACTCCAAACAAGACACTGCCAAATCAAAAGAAGAAAGGTGCTCAATCCAGCAAAACTGATGCCAGCAACAGGAGAAGCTCAGCCAAAGCAACAACAACCTCACCCCTCAAATGCAGCATATTAAGCAAGACCAAATGCTACTACAAAACCAGCAGCAGCATGCCCCCACTAAACTCAACAATATTCACACCACTGCAGATAGTTTGGTATGGTCCAGATCATTGCTACAATTGCAAGCTATGGTATCAGCACTTCTAGTGCTCAATCTGTTGCAATTACAGCAATTATCACGGACTTTCCCTTCCACCATATACCACTGGAACCTAGTCAACACACAACCACATAGGAACAGCAACATGAACAGGCAATCACTAAGCCAGCAGCAACTACATGACACAGAAGCACAACCAACAAACAGTCAACAGAAGCAACACTCAGAAGCAAACATAGATGATCACAGAGTCATAAAGCACCAAAGTCAGCACACAAATCAAAAGCAACTGTTATACCATCAGCAACAAACTAAAATCAAAAGTAGCAACAACACAAACACTAATTCCTCCACTGAACTCAGCATCTCCTACAACACTGTAGACAGCTTGAAGTGGTCCAGATCATTGCTGCAGTTGCAAGGTGTGGTATTAGCACCCTTGGTGCTCAATCTGTTGCAACTACAGCAATCATCATGGACTGCTCCCTCTACAATGCATCATTGGAAACCGCACAACACACATCAGGATAGCAGCAAGATACCAAGCCATCAATAATTACAAGACATAGCAGCACTACCAACATATTACCAACAGAAGCAGCAGGAATCAAAAGAGGACATCAGCTCCCACAGAAGCAGTATGCCAAACAGTCAATCTAACAAAAGACACAAGATATGCACATACACTCAACAGCAGCAGATCCAGCACACAGGCTATCCCTTCAACATCATAACCATCAGCAGCAATCAGAATATTGCTCACCCAACAACACAAACAACACTGCCATCCAAGTACAGGGTAGATTCAGATCGCCATCTTCAATTTGGCTTTCCTTACCCCCAAGGCCAAAGCAAAATTGAAGATAGCTCGCACTTTTTTGTCGCACTTTTTTAAACTCTAGAAATCACAGATAGATGTCAGATGCATATACAAGGGATCGCATCCCTCAACCACTAAATAGAAGCAGGAACATATATACTTTTTTGTATAGCTGACCTAGTAAACTTTTACTTTGTTTTTGTACATACGATTGTCTATCAATATAAAATAGACAATCGTCACATCACCATAGGTCTAACACCTTACTACTTTTTAGGTACAATTAGTTATCAGCTTAGGATGACTAAGTGTACATTTATTCTCTTTTGGGAGGTAAGGTTTATCTCCTCCTCTACTTTTGTATTTTGCTTCTATTAATAAAATTTATATTTAGCCAAAAAAAAAAGGAGAAGAAATAAGAAACCCTAAGCCTAGTACAAGAGTGAAACAACTCCCAATCCAAAAGGGAGAAGTTTCAAGGAATTATTTTCTATTGGGACAAGGAGAAAAGGGGAGATTTCCATTTGGAATAGGAGAGAGGGCCTAAAGTTAAGAGGGAAGGAGAGAGAATTGGTCCTCTCCAAACTAGAGTGGGAAAGTCTCTAAAATTTCCTTATTTCTTGAATTTCCTTACTTCTTTGATTAAGCTACTTCTAATTAGTAATTCTTATGTACTTTTCTACTTAAGTTAATTACTAATTTTTGAGCTTGTAAGATCTCGTGCTAAAACTCATAATTTCCACCTTCGTAGTTAATTCTTGGCTTCTTGTGCTTACTTTAAAAAGTTGTCCGCCTATAGAGTCACATAAATTCACTCACCCCGAAGAGAACTAGTGAACTTGTGAACTTGAAAAGTCGTTGAGGAACTTGATCAATTAGAGAAAGCCATTTTGAGGACAAGTTTGAAAGATCCTACCCAAAATATAGAGTGAACCCGAGAGTCATCCAAAAGTGAGAGAGGAATTTTACTAACCTTAACACATTCTCTAGTCTTGTTTCTTTTGCAGGTACATGGCTACGAAAGAAGACAAGGTTGTAACTGACATTACTTTAGCCGAGATCTTAGCTGAAGTAAGGGCAACTAGCGCTCGAATGGAGAATTTTTAAAAATCCGCTAGCAACCAGAAACATGCTAGAGAAGGAACTAGTGATGGTTCCACCGTCAGACTCCACCAGTTTGCGAAAGTAGCTCGCCAAAACGAGTTGAGGGACAGAGGCGCTCAAAATGTTAGGACCTTGGGAATTGCCCGGGCTATTATACTACCACTAATGCCATCGCGGAGAAACATAGCACCCGTTGGGGAAATGAGGGAAGCCCGTAAGGATGATCAACCTGAGTTTGAGGAGTTTTATGATGACGATCTAGGGTAGCGAGATCCGAGGGTGAGGCAACATATTGGGGGCCGAGACTACATGGGAAGATGTGGTTTTGACCGTGTTCCAAGAGGGACACTTAGAGGTTTTGGTTGAAGGAATTTAGAGCCTGAGTTTGATGAATATGCTGAACATTATAAGGGCTTCCAACCAATCTGTGGTGGCTGAGAAAATGGCCGTGATAATGGCTTGAACAATGTCAAGGTTACTATCCCTGCATTCAAAGGAACTAGTGATCCTGACCGATTTTTAGAATGGAGACGTCAAGTTGAGCGGATATTTGAAATTAATGATATGACGGAGGAAAAGAAGGCTACATATGCCATCGCTGCTTTTGAGTCCTATGCTTTTACTTGGTGGGAGGCTGAGAAAAGATCCCGAGCTAGACATAACCAGCCTGCATGAATAACATGGGGGAAATTGAAGCAAATAATTACCCGTAAGTATGTCAACCCAAAGCACAAACAAGAGCAATTACGAAGGTTATATGATTTGAAACAAGGGTTGAAGTCCGTCGAAGAATATTATGATAACTTAGAGAAGATCTGCCTATCACTTGACATGGAAGACGAAGAAGAGGATGAGGCTATCATACAGTTCAAGAATGGGTTCAATCATGATGTCTCCAATCAGTTGAGGCCACATGCATTTTTTTCTCTTCATGATATCTTCCTTCCTGCCATTGAAGCTGAAAAGATGATTGAAGAAGGCAAGGCAGCTTGCCATAGAGGAGGTTACAATTCCACTCCCATACGTCGAAACAAAGAGTGGAGGACACCGAACACTATGGGAGCAATCCAAAGCGTGAGCTTAAGAAGCCAACCGAGAGAGTGGCACCAAAAATTGTCCCTAAGAGGTCTGGAGGTAACTCTAGAACTCAACTCAATTCTCCTAGTGCATCTTCCTTTAAATGTCATAAATGTAAAGGCTATGGGCATTTCACTAAGGATTGTCCTACACGAAGGACCATGCTAATTCTTGATGATGGTACTGTCTGTGAGGTAGAGAGTGATGAGGAGATTGAGGAAGATAAGGGGGCTAATTTGGTTGAGTGTGACGAAAAGGTATTGGAAGATGAGGGGGTGAATATGTTCTTAGTGGTGCGTAGGAACTTGAGTACTATGAGCGTAAAGGAGGAAGGAGATGTGCAGCGTGAGAACTTGTTTCATGCAAGATGTAGGGTGAAGGGAAAGATGTGTTCGATGATAATTGATTCAGGTAGTTGCACTAATGTAGTGAGCCACACGTTGGTGACTCAACTTGACATACCTACGATAAAACATCCCCATCCCTATAGGTTGCAGCGGTTAAGCAAGTGTGCTCATTTGAAGGTGGTAAAGCAGGCACTTATTAAGTTCAAGGTGGGAGCTTATCAAGATGAAATCTTGTGCGATGTAGTGCCTATGCTGGCGTGCCATTTACTGTTGGGCAGGCTTCGCAGTTTGATAGGTGTGTTGATCATGATGGAAAGGCTAACTAACACTTATAGTTATGTACTCAAGCCCTTGTCACCTAAACAAGTTAGTGATGATTACAAGTGCATGGGAGAGCTGAAAGAGGTGGCTAGACCTAAGTCTCCTATGGAGGCTACAACCGAAGTCGTGGACCATGCAGTACATCCACACTGCCGGATAATATTTGTGCTACGATGCAACCAGGTGACTATTTGCGAGGTAATGATAGTTCTAAACTGTTAATTTGCCTAGTTCACAAGAGTGTTTACTTGAGTCCAAATGATGAAGTTTCTACTAACATTCACCCCTTGCCTAGTGTTGTTAATGATGTGTTGCGGGAATATAGGGACATGTTCCCGAGGAGTTGCCGAGTGGACTGCCTCCATTGAGGGGATGGAACACCAAATTGACTTTGTTCTGGGTCACAAATTCCTAACAAACCCGCCTATCGAAGCAATCCACAAGATACTAAGGAGTTGCAACGGCAAGTGGATGAGCTGTTAACTAAGGGACTGGTTCGTGAGAGTCTAAGCCCGTGTGCCGTGCCCGTGATCTTGGTTCCAAATAAAGACAGCACCTGGAGGATGTGTGTTGATTTTCGATCCGTCAACAAAATAACGATAAAGTATCGTCATCCTATCCCTAGATTAGATGACATACTAGATGAGTTAAGTGGTTCAAGTGTGTTTTCTAAAATTGATCTTAGGTCCAGTTACCATCAAATCCGTATGAAACCGGGTGATGAGTGGAAACCTGTATTCAAGACCATGTTTTGTCTGTATGAATGGTTGGTGATTCCTTTTGGTCTCTCCAGTGCATCTAGTACTTTTCAAGCGCCTAATGAACCATGTACTTAACCCGTTTATCAACAAGTTTGTGGTCGTCTATTTTGATGATATCCTGATTTATAGCCGAAGTTTAGATGACCATGTTGATCACTTAAAACAAGTACTTGATGTATTGAGGGCTGAGAAGCTCTATGTTAATTATAAGAAGTGTGCCTTTTGTGTGGAGAGAGTTGTTTTTCTTGGGTTTGTAGTAAGTGTTAATGGTGTTGAGGTAGATGAATCTAAGGTTGAAGCTATTAGAGATTTTCCTACTCCTACTACTGTTTCGCATATTAGCACCATATCAGCACCACTCACCGAGTTGGTGAAGAAAGACATGCCCTTTGTGAGGGGGAAGCCGCAGGAGAAGGCTTTCCAAGAGCTGAAACGTAGGCTTAGTTCTGCCCCGTTATTACAATTACCTGATTTTAGTAAGGAGTCTGAAATAGAGTGTGACGCCTCGAGGGTGGGAATTGGAGGTGTTCATATGCAAGATGGGAAGCCTATTGCTTATTTTAGTGAGAAGTTGAAGGGGGCTGCCCAGAATTACTCTACGTATGACAAAGAGTTGTATGCCCTCGTGAGAGCTCTAGCTCATTGGCAACACTATTTATGGCCTAAGGAGTTTGTAATTAGGAGTGATCATGAGTCACTCAAACATCTTAGAGGCCAAAAGAAGCTGAACAAACGTCATGCCAAGTGGGTTGAGTTCATTCAGAGTTTCCCTTATGTAATTCATTAAAAAAAGGTGAAGGAGAATGTAGTGGCTGATTCGCTCTCTAGGAAGTTTGCTTTGGCTATCACATTAGCATCTAGGATGATGGGTTTTGAGAGTATTGTCTATGTATATGCATGATCCTAAGCTTAAGAGTGTGTTTGACACCATAGCTAGTGGGCAGCGAGTTGAGAAATATCAATGGCATGATGGGTACCTTTTTAAGAAAGGAAGAGTTTGTATACCCGAGTCTTCATGGCGTGAGTTGTTGGTGCATGAGGTACATTGTGGGAGCTTGATGGGACACTTTGGGGTAGATAAGACCTTGGCAATATTAGGGGAGCAGTTTCATTGGCCTAAGATAAGGCGAGATGTGGCGCAAGTTTGTGGAACTTGTTTGGACTGCAAATGAGCTAGGTCTAGGTCTAGTAATCATGGTTTGTATACTCCCTTACCTGTTCCTACTAGTCCTTGGGTAGATATTTCTACGGATTTCATAATGGGGCTGCCTCGTTCTATGGGTGGTCATGATAGTATTTATGTGGTTGTTGATAGGTTCTCTAAGATGGCTCATTTTATTCCTTGTAAAAAATTTGATGATGCACAACATGTTGCTTCTTTGTTTATGGCTAATGTGCTAAAGTTGCATGGTGTGCCTCGTACAATTGTTAGTGATAGGGATGCAAAGTTTTTGAGTCACTTTTGGAAGTGCTTGTGGGGTGCTCTTGGCACCAAACTGTTGTTTCTACGTCTCATCATCCACGAACTGATGGTCATATTGAGGTTTGGTTGTTAACCGAACTTTGAGATGTCTTCTTCGAGCTATGACCGAAGGGAAGACAAGGACGTGGGCTGATAGATTTCCTATTATGGAGTTTGCTTATAATAGAACTGTGCATAGAATGACTAATATTACTCCATTTGAATGTGTTTATGGCTTTAATCCCTTAATTCCACTTGATCTTACTCCTTTGCCGAGAGATGCATATTAGTGTTGATGGTGAAAATCGGGCAGCCGCGTTGCTCGAATTGCATGCTAAGGTGAGGAAGACTTTGGAGGAATCTTATAAGAAGGTGGCAGTCAAGAAGAATAAAGGGAGGAAAAAGCTGGACTTAAAGAAAGGTGATTGGGTTTGGGTGCGCTTCCGAAAGGAAAGGTTTCTGAACCACAGGAAGGGGAAGTTAGCTCCACGAGGAGATGGTCCATTCCAAGTGTTGCAGAAGATCAATAACAACGCCTATGTTATAGACCTGCCTGGTGAGTATAGTGTTTCTAAGACATTCAATGTTTCTGACATAACCCCATATGTTGCAGGTAGTACCGCATTGAAAGATGAAGATGGTTCAATTTCGCAGACGAAATCTTCTCAAGAAGGGGAGGATGATACAGGCCAGCCTAATCAAGATACGTTTGTGCTTTCGAGACCATTCATGAGGAGTCAAGCTAAAGAACTTCATGATGCACACTTAATGGTGAAGAAGAGCCAGGTGTTGATGATACACTTTGTGTGAGGCGTTGGAGATATTCGCGTTGAAGATGCACTTGTGTGACGTTAATGATGCACATTTGTGTTTATGTTGTATTGTTATGTTGTTATGGAAGACATTGATTCTTTGTTTGGGTCCTGCGTGACCAAAAGGAGACTTAGCCAAATTATTGGCCTTTTTGTTAGTTATTCTTTTCCTAGTTGATTTAGGTAAAGGCTCATTCTATATAAGCCTAAAGACTACATTATTTTCAGTACCTTACATTATTAGTCAATACACAAAAACCGGCGACCTCCTTAGGTTCTCCAAAACTCTCTATGTGTGAACTTGTCCAATTTTTAGTGTGATTCCAAATTGAACTCGTTCCATTGCTTGATCAAATAATTTGCAAGTCCATCTTTGTCTTGAGGGTTGTTTGTATAGTATAGGTTCTCCTTGACTTCATCAAGAAGGTAAGTAGACTAGTTCCTACTTGTTATCTTGATAAATCATTGAGCGTCTTGCTTTTATCCTTGTTTTCTTGTTTTTGAATTCCTTATTGCATCACCTTTCATGTTCACAAGTTCACTATTTCTCTTCGGGGTGAGTGAATTTATGCGACTCTTGGACAGCTTTTTAAAGTAAGCACAAAAAGCTAAGAATTAACTACGAAGGTGGAAATTCGGAGTTTTAGCACGAGATCCTACAAGCTCAAAAATTAGTAATTAAATTAAGTAGAAAATTACCTAATAATTAGTAATTAGAAGTAGTGTAATCCAAGAAATAAGGAAATTCTACAGACTTTCCCACTTTAGTTTGGAGAGGACGAATTCTCTCTCCTTCCCTCTTAACTTTCGGCCCTCTCTCCTTGTCCAAATAGAAATCGCCCCTCTTCTCCTTGTCCTAATAGAAAACAATTCCTTTAAACTTCTCCCTTTTGGATTAAGAGTTGTTTCCCTCTTGGACTAGGCTTAGGGTTTCTTATTTCTTCTCCTTCCTCCTAGCCTCTTACACGTTTTTAACAAGAAATTCAAGAACAACAAGTTGATGTTCAAGAACTTCAAGAATTCAATGCAACTTATTTAGAATGGTCGAATCTTCAAGAATCCCTTCAAGATTAACGTGAATTGTTTCAAGAACTAATTGTCGTCCAAGAACTTCAAGAATCCAAGATTAATGTGTACTAGCTTCAAGATTTCAACTAGGGTTCTCAAGAACGGTTTTTAAACAATCAAGAAATTCAAGATTGGTTTCAAGAACAATTTTTAACAATCAAGACTTCAAGATTTCAACCCTAGATGTTTTAGCAACTTCAATCAACAACAATTCTCGGTTTTTCTCTTCTTTTCTTTTTTGTCACATGTTTCTTGTTTTTTTAAAGAAATCAAAAACAAAATTAAAGAAAGAACCTAAAACGAAAGCACGAAGAATTGGATTGGGATTGTAAGAACAAACCTTTTCTAAGCTCTGATACCAACTGATGCAATAAGGAATTCGAAAACAAGAAAACAAGGATAAAAGCAAGGCGCTCAATGATCTATCAAGACAACAAGAAGGGACTAGTCTACTTACCTTCTTGATGAAGTCAAGGAGAACCTATACTATACAAACAACCCTCAAGACAACGATGTACTTGCAAATTGTGTGATCAAGCAAAGGAACAAATTCAATTTGGAATCACACCAAAAATTGGACAAGTTCACACACAGAGAGTTTTGGAGAATCTAAGGAGATCGTCGGTTTTTGTGTATTGATTAATAATGTAATGTCCAAAGGTACTGAAAATAATGTAGACTTGAGGCTTATATAGGATGAGCCTTAACCTAAATTAACTAGGAAAAAAATAACTAGTTAACCTAAATCAACTAGGAAAAGAATAACTAGCAAAAAGGCCAATAATTTGGCTAAGTGTCAAGTGACCACACAGGGCCAAATAAGTGCCATTGTCTTACTCAAGATTAACTATGCAAATAACTAATAAGAGCTAGTTGAGGCATTCATTGAGTTCTCGACCTCAACTAGTACACGGCTGCACGGCCTTCTTCTCCAAGGCTAACCAATGCCTTTCTTCTGTCATCCAACATGCTGCCCGCTTTTTCCATCATTCCGCAATCATGGCATGAACGTAACTTCTTCCAAGGCATGAATGTAGCTTGATCAGGCTGGCCTGCATCATCGATCTCCACCCGATCGGCTAGGCCGCCTTCCCACATATCCCGTGTGGGTTGACTTTCCAATTCATAGCTAATATCAACCTCATCCCAATTGAGGAAAATAACCACAATCACATAAATATTTCAATCTCATCCCAAATAAGGGGGATAATCACAATCCGCCCCTACACCGGCACGTGCAGTTTCGTGTGTGGGTCTTATGACTCACCCTTCCTCGGTTTGCTAATGATACTCCCAAAAATATTTTTATTTTATTTTTGCACACAAGGTACATAAAAGTACAAATATATTTTACATTCACCTCTTAACCTTTCACCCTGTATATATAGCTTAGTTAGTACTTCCAACCATTCACAACATCATTATTTCCTTGGCTCTCTTAGCCATCCATATGGTTTTTCGTTCATGGCACGGTGGCTGTATCTCATATTCTACACTTTCATTTCTTTACTTTCAAGGATTATCATCACAAACATCAACATATCAAATATTTCGGAAATCATGACTTCAACTTCATTAGTAACGGAATCTTTAAACATAATAGGTTTCTTCCCAATGAATGGGAAAACTTACTAGCAGTAGAAACACATGTTAAAATCATAAACAAGCAATACACCATTTATTTTAAAAGTACTTTCCCAAAAAGGGCAATGCACAATTTCAACTCTTAAGTTTACAAAGCATAGGGTTAGTTAAAGCAGCCACATGGGGCATGACTTGAGGACATAAGCTTTTAGGCAGATCTATTTTTTCTGAAGATGAATTGGAATAGATGAATCAAGGCTCATTTCATAACCTTTCACATCATTTAATTTATTGGCACCATTGGCCACAAGTATAATTTTCATTATTGGTACGTCGACCACACTTTATACCCCCAACTCACTTCTTTCACTTTCAAGCATCTTTATAGATTATCAATAATATGAACACTCGAAATCAAGGCCTTAAGTATATATATGAGCAAAAGGAGTTTTAGACGCATTGAGAATTCTTTCCAAGTTGAGCATAATGGACTTTCATTTGAAACCCGACTCAAAGCCACAACATTATAATACACATATCATTCTTGAACACATTCCCGAAGGATAACATAATGTCATAGGAACATTCTTAAAACATTTTGAATACATAATTCTCGACAACGGCTTACTTGGGACAATCGAATTTATTGGGAACAACTTGGAACATGGGAATAAAGAGCTTGAGCCAACCATACTTGAAACTTAT
This sequence comes from Nicotiana obtusifolia, assembly GCA_002018475.1. Taxonomy (NCBI): domain Eukaryota; kingdom Viridiplantae; phylum Streptophyta; class Magnoliopsida; order Solanales; family Solanaceae; genus Nicotiana; species Nicotiana obtusifolia. The sequence continues at coordinate 49,624 of MCJB01049745.1, forward strand.
GGGAACATCATAGAATTCAATTTTATGAGAGTCGTTTAGCCAACATACCTTGTTTGAGCTTTCCTTAAGTTACTACAATGCGCCACACTTCTAGCAATAACAATCTATAAGAAGATAGCGAAAATCAGTTAATAATTAGAAGGATTTCCATGGTGTAACTCTCTTAGGAATTTTGTCAAACACCTAACATGCAAGATAGACTACAAAGCCCTACAATAGTAATACCTTCCTCCCTTAACAAATTTCAACAAGAACTACCCAAAATGGTTAATTAACCCCACATACTACAACCTATTGTCACATGCATGGCCTATTTCTAACCCCACAAGACACTAGAACTCATAACCTCATGCATGAAAGCTTAAGAGTAGGACTTACCTGGATAAATGATAATCTAGTGATTGACTTCCTTGATTCTTGAAGGTTGGTGCAATATTAGATGATTAGAATGCTAGATTTCCTCCTCTCTCTAAAATTCGCTTACCTCTCTAAAATCTGATGCAGGCCAACCTGATCAAGCTACGTTCATGCCATTAATGTTGGATAAGACAAGACAAGGGTTGGTTAGCCTTGATTTAGGCGTTGGTGATTGTAACGGCCCGACATGTTGTAGAAACGCATAAGATACTAATTGTTTGGACTTGGCTTGTTTTAAGTGCAAATCCCTATTTGTAATTATGCAATTTTAACATTTTTGCAGGATATGAGGTATAAGAATCCAATAATTAAGAAAAGAGTTCAAAGTGGTAAGTAATGCAGGATATGTGGTTGCATTTCAGACATGCGGACCGCATATCTTACATAGGCATCGCATACTTGGACAGATTTCTAGGCAAGATTCATGCCAGAAATGCTGTCTGAAATGCGGACTGCATTTCAGGAATGCGGACCGCATATTTGGCTGGCTGTATCGCAGATTGGGACAGAGAACTGGACAAGTCTTATGTCAAAAAATGCGGCGAGAAATGCGGACCGCATTCCTCAAATGCGAACTGCAAATACCACAGTGGGATCCCAGAGTGAGGCAGAGTTTTGGGCCAAATGCCATGCCAGAAATGCGGTCCAAATGCGGACCGCATGTTGAGTTTGCGACCAGAATGCGATCGCTTTTTGGACACCTGAAATTTTATTTTTTTCCCGAATTTCGACCCACTATAAATAGGAACTAGGAACCCTAACATGCAAAACCCCCCCTTATTTCGTCAGTCACCTCAGAAAAACTCACTAAAACACCCTCAAACCCCAGCAAATCAACCTCCAAATCACCTTGAAAACAAACCCCAACACCTATTACAAGAAAACCCCACCCTCTAACACCAATGACCCAGCCCACAATTGCTGCAAATCGTACCAAGATTTCAGCTGAGTTAAGGCACCCTACCAAGTTGCAGCTCGTTATCCTCGATTGTGTCCAGCTAAAGTTCGTGAGTACCCATAAAAGGTTGGGCTTGAGGAATTGTTGGAAATCTATGAATTTTCGCAAAACAAGGTAAGTGTTCATTCTAACCTTAGCTTGAAGGATTAGAAATCGTGTCTTGTTTGCTAAATTGCTCATCCTTGAGAACAACGTATAGGCATGGTGATGGGTGTCTATATGTTGGTGTCACGCATGACCGTGGGTCGTATATGGTTAATCGTTGTGTGACTATTGTTTCAAATTGTTGAATAATTTCCTTGAATTGTTATGATGTGTTGCATGTGGGAGCGGGTGGCACGCCTGCCACAAGATATTGTGAATTGAGGGCGGGTGGTACGCCTACGACAAAGTTTCTTCTATTCAGCATAAAGTTGATGGTCAACTAGATTAGTTGAGTAAGAAT
>MCJB01049746.1:0-38410 GCA_002018475.1 Nicotiana obtusifolia
GAATTTGTCAAAGATCGATTGATTGATTATCTTTTTGGACAAAATTTTCCTTAATTATTTAATTAATTATTTAATTAATTAATTAATTAATTAATTATTTAATAAATAAGAATCCATTTAACGCGGATCGACCCTGACCCGCGACCGACCCGGTCCGTTTTCTCTTCCCGAATTTTTTCAAATTTCCTTCCAAAACGTGGTGACTGATCTGAATGGTTGCAATCATTCAGAATCAGTACCTCCAACCTAGTGACTGATCTGAATGGTTGCAAACATTCAGAATCAGTACTTTAATGGCTATAAATACTTGATGTTTTTCCAGAATTCATACGAAAAAAATTTTATGTGCTAAAAAACCTTCTGCTATCAAACTTTCTAGGTGATATACTTCCGTCAAGTGGTTCGCTATTACCAGCATTGGAGTACTACTTTTTTGGTAAGTTAATCGTTCTATCCTGGGAGGGGATATTCCAATAACCTCGAGTACTGTGAGGGGAATAATTTCCTTAAGGAAACACTTTGAACTAAGTGGGCTCGATTTCTGTTCTTCTACAATTTCTTCTACTGTTTTACATTTTCTGTTCTTATACTGTTTTACTAAGTGTTTAACAGATTAAACGTATACTGATTAATATTAGTAACAAAAAAAATACTACAATTCGGGATAATTAATTCTGGGGTTAATTATATCGTAATTTTCTCCCAATCAAATATAAGATAAACTCTTCTTAAATTTAATTTCGTAATTAATTATTTTTTTGTACATCATACCAAACGAGCTAGTGTTCAAAGTAGTAGACAGGTAGGAAGTAGTAGCGTAGTTGGAATTTAATGTCAAGAAGATGATGATATGTGTTGCTATATTATTCTCTTTAAAAGCATTGAATTGTGTCGCAACAAATTTTCCTGCGATAAAATAACTCCTTGTACTTTAGATATTATGGCAAATTATATTGCTCCCATGGGTACAATACAACGACCCACAGAAGTTTGTCTTCGATCTTTCTCCTTTTTCTTTTAATTGAAAAATAGGGATATTATCAACAATACTTTTCATCCCTGTGAACACCCTATCTATCTATGAAACATTGTGATTTTTTTGAATAAATGTTTCAAAGATTATTTTAAGATGTTTGAATAAAAAAATTGCAACATGAGATATCTTGATTTCATTATGTTTAAGATTTAATAAGAAATTAAAATTTACTCCTTCTTTGTCCCCGATTGGATTTCATATCTTTATATTTGCCGATTTTCCAAATCTTTATCTATTTTTCTACAATAATACGTATCACTTCATTTTATTTTCATTTTGCTGACCCTCTATCGTTCTAAGCAATATTCAGATTCTTCAAAGAGTCAACTTCATTTCAGATTTGGATAACTTTCGTTTGAGAATATATTAAACCTCCCTTTTTTATATAATAGCCAGGTTAAACATACCAAATGAATTAAAATACCTAAGCCGTGACAGGAGAGCAATATACACTAAATTAAGACATAGAAGAAGTAGAACAACGTCCAAATTATATTATGGAGATTTAAAATCTAGAGAATATTATTGCGTACGGGTAAAATCCAGGATAAAGTTATTCCCGATAAAAAAATAGGGAACGACGGGGTTCATCGCAGGCTCGGGTACAGCCGAGGGTTCCCCATATCAGAGCCCGGGGAGAATGACACACCGAGATTCGGGCATGGCCGAATATGAAAGGAATCGAGCTCGAGCAAAACGAAGAATCGAGGCTAAAAGAAAGACGGCTAGAAAGGACAAATGAGGGGCCGAAATATCCGCCCTCAATTGGATATTACGGCCCAAATCTTGCCCGATATCAGCTGTGCATCATGATTTACTAGAAGAAAAAGATTTTTTTACCTTAACTTGTGCTAGGATGGAAACTCCCACTATATATATATGGAGAACCTGTTCATTTTTTTACTCACTATTGTACGCATATCAAAGCAATAAAGTTTATTATTGTCTCCTAGTTGTTGTTCAAAGTGTTCTCCAGTTCTTGTTTTCTTTAGTCACAACTGAGCCCATATCGAGGGATAGAATGGAGGAAGTTTCAGTGTTCAACTTAAAGCTAGTGTAACGATCCGACAGGTAGTTTTGAGCTCTAGCGCTCGTTCAGCGGTTTGAAGCCTTGAGTAGCTTCACTTCAGGCATTATGACTTGTACGCGTGGTCGGAATTGAATTTCGGAAAGTTCGGAGTTGATTTGAAAAGAAAATTCTAATTTCAAATGCTTTAAGTTGGAAGAGTTGACCAATGTTTGACTTTTGAGTAAACGACCTCAGAATCAGGATTTGAAGGTTCCAATTGGTTCGGATGATGATTTCGGACTTGGGCATATGTTCGAGTTGAGTATCGGGTGGTCCGGGAGTATTTCGGCGCTTATTACGGAAGGTTGGCACTGTGAAGGTCTAAAAATTCCTTAAGTTTGGGTTGAAGTGGATTTAGATGTTATCGATGTCCGTTTGAGATTCTGAGCCTCGGAATAGTTTCGTATAATCGACATCAATTGGCGAAAGTTGGAAATTTAAAGGATTTTTGGGAAGTTTGACCGCAAAAGGACTTTTTGGTATCGGGGTAGGATTCCGATTTCGGATGTGGGAGTAGGTCCAAAATGTCAATTATGACTTATGTGCAAACTTTAAGATTAATCGGACTTGATTTGATAGGTTTTTGCGTCGAATGTAGAAGTTTGAAGTTCTAAAGTTCACTAAGCTTGAATTGGGGTGCGATTCGTGATTTTAGCATTGTTTGATGTGATTAGAGACCTCGAGCAGGTTCGTGTTATATATTGGGACTGGTTGGTGTGATTGGATGAGGTTCCGGGGGCCTCGGGTATGATTTGGGGTGGTTTCAGGTCAAGTTTGGGTGTTTTGATACTGCTAGTTGCTGGTGCTGGTATCGTGCTTCTCGATCGCGAGTGGGCGTACGCGATCGCGATGAAGGATTTTTGGGGCATGTGGAGATTATTCACCGTGAACGCGACAAAGAGGTCGGGAACGCGGAGAAGGGCCTGAAGAACCTACGCGAACGCAAAGGGGCAGTCGCAAACACGTAGAAGGAAAGGGGGAGCTGGGCCTGGACCAGGTTGGCCTTCGCGAACGCGGCTCGTGGACTGCGAACGCAAAACGGAAGGGTTTGAAGCTTCGCGAATGCGTAGTGGAAAATTTTGGAGGCTGTGTTTTAGCCTTTGCGATCACAAAGGAGCTTCCGCGACAGCGATGAAGGACTGCCTGGGCAGATTGTTTTAAATGGGAATTTTTGCTCATTTCACTCATTTCTCTCTTGGTTTGGGCGATTTTGGAGAGCTTCAAGGGGATATTTTCATCATCTATGTCAAGATAAGTTATTTTCGCACACTATGAGTTAACTACATGGTCTATATATGATTTTGAACATAAAAATTAGTAGAAATTGTGAGATTTTAAAGAAAACCTAGAATTTGGTATTTTTGAATTTTTGCCACGAAATTGGCCGTGGAATTGGGAATAAATCATATATTTGAGTTCGGGTGTTATGAGTAAAGTTTAGCTTTGAAATTTTAGGAATCCGGGCACTTGGGTCCGAGGGTTGCCTTTATTGAATTTTCGAGCGGAGTTGAGAATTATTATAAATTGTTAAATTTCAAGCATTGGAGTATATGTTAATTGATTTGTACGTTGTTTGACTAGTTTCGGATCGTTTGGCCTTACATTAAAGAGTTTGAGAGGCGTTGGAGCCGGTTATGGAACTTCGGAGCGAGTAAGTCTCCTGTCTAACTCTTTGAGGGGGAAAATACCCCTAGGTGATGTAATTGTTATGTGCTACTAGTTGTGGGTGCTACGTACGCACGAGGTAACGAGAGTTCGTACGTAGCTAAAGCATGTTATGTCCGGGTAGACTTAGGATTTTATCATGCAATATATGAATTACTTGAACTTATTCTGCTGGCTTAGTTAATTGAAATTATACTTTAACTTGATCTAGTAATTATATATATCTTAGGCCAAGCCTTATCACCTCGAGTTTTGACTAGTTATTTGAGAAACGGTAAAGATTATGTTCGCTCTGTGCTCATGTATTGTATTGTAAACATGTGTCTCGTGATTCAGTAACTTTCTTCCTTTCTTGTGGAGCGGACCGAACGCCTTGGCAGTATATAGATGCATATATGGGTCATGCCGCTCGTCCCTCGGTAATGTACACATTATTTCGGATCGGGCCGAACGACCTCGGCTGAATCGTGCGTTATATCGCTAGTAGTCCAAATATTCACTAGATAAACCTTCCATTAATGCCCAGCATTTTATGGTATTCCTTATTTTATCTGGTATAGACACTTGGCATTTTCTGAACTATTAAGGTAGAATACAAGATCGAGAAATTTATACTTTAACGAAAATAATTGAAAAATTATGAAATTACAAACTTACTCCACTATTACTATGCGTTTCATATCTGTTATTGAATTATCGTGTTATTTATTTGGACCTCTAGTAAGTGTCGATGTCGGCCCCTCGTCACTACTTCTCCGGGGTTAGGCTAGATACTTACTGGGTACGCGTTGATTTACGTACTCAAGCTGCACTTCTGCACTAAATGTGCAGGATTTGACAGATTCGTGTGGTGATCATCTTGGTGCGTAGGCGAATCTGTTGAGGAGACTTTATGTGAGCTGCAACCTAGGCTATGCACGCAGACCACCGAGTCTACATCGTACTATTTATTCTATCCTGTCTTATTTACATTCTGGATGGATGTTGTATTGTCATTGTACTTCTTAGAAATGCTATGCACTTATGGCACCGGGTTTTGGGGGTTCCTTCAGGTTATTCATTATTGTGGTTCGTGAGAATATTCTCATTTACTCTGTAAATTCTATTTTATATTGTTCAATTAAGGAAAATAATAATTTTAAAATACTAAAATGAGTAATTAAATTGGTAATCATTGTTGGCTTGCCTGATGATGGCGTTAGACGCCATCACGACCTATAATAGATTTTGGATCGTAACAGTCAGGCTTAACTGTTCCTTCATATTTGGTTTGATCATTTTATCTCTATTTAATTTAATTATTTGATATTCTTAGATCATTCGTATTATTTAAATTATATATCCTTTAAATCGTATACAAATTTAATTATTACTCAGTTTAAGGGTAAACAATGAGCTTAGACGAATTTGTACCATTTTTTCCCGAAAATGCCATGAATAACATGTTTAAGTATGTCAAATACTGATCGCTCCAAGCCTCCAACAAGGCTGTAAAGAATCGTTTGATTTGTTAATGGTAATATATCACAGTTATTACAAAAAAAATGTCAAATACACCGAGCATCTTTCTAAACAGTCAACGTATAAGACTTCAATTCAGCTATCGACCGGTATTACTTGGTATAATATTGAATTTTTGTGATTAGATTCCTGATAGTTACTAACCAGCGGTTCCATTGTTTCTTTTAGAAGGAACAACAATAACATACTCAGTATAATTTCATAAGTGGAGTTTGGGAAGGTAGGGTGTGTGTAGAATTTACTCCCACTAGCGTGAGACTATGAGGCTGAAAGACTGTTTTGAATAAATCCTCGGCTCATAAACGTTTTCAAAGAAAAAATACATAATCACCCTTATACCGAAAGAAAGAAATTTATTTTCACTATCAAAACATAATTATTTATGAGTGGAAGAATCAAAGCTTGATCTGTCTTGTGACTTCTATACTTACAAGCAAGACTTTTCTACTTGAGACAAATCAAATTGTTGCAGAATGTCTTCAACGACCAGGAGAAGTTCATTCTCTTTTCCGTCATTTATTTTAATTTAATTTGTTGCGTCAAGACTCAAGACCATTCGAAACTTCCTAGAATGAAAGATGGAGTTTGTTGTCCTAATAACATTATTTATTAACAGAAACAGAACTTCAACCTTTCAATCTCATACTATACTACCTTTTCTTTCTTGTTAAGTTGTTGGGTTCAATAAATAAGAAGTCCTCCCACTTGTGATTTAGGAATACAAATTCCTCGTACTTGTAATTTAGGTATGAAATAATGCTTTCTTCTTCAGTGAAAAAGATACGCACTAAAATATCTGTTCACAGTCACAGCTATTGGGAGTAGATAAAGGTGACGGCCCATGTTAATGGACGAAGATTAGACAGAAATTCTGGCCCAGAATCCACCTCTGGTACGGCCCACAAATCTGCAGGCCTAGTTGGGGTAAAGTTCAAAAGAAGCCAATTTTTTAGATTTGTAATTGGAAAATAGTCATAAATTCAAAAGTTATTAACCAATAGCCAATTTTAGATATCCGTGACAGTGTTATGATTTCGAACTTAAAACCATGACACTGTCATGGATTTCACTTTTTTAAGTTCGAAATTTGTGATACTATCATGGATGTTTCACTTATTTAAGTTCGAAATTCATGATATTATCATTGGCGTTTTCGCATTAAAAGTGACTACTTCAATAGTGTTTCAAACACTGGTTATTTTTCAAAAAATCAATTCGAAAAATGACTAACCCGTATAGTTTTTACTCTACTATCTCGTTCACTGATCATCCAGAAGCTTTAGCTTGGGTCAACTGTTTGATTCCCAACTTGCCCAATAATTCAATTCGGCATATTGCACTGCTATAATATTACTCGAGGATTTTGGACAACTGTAAAAGATCTTTTAGACGAGAAAGGCTAAGAGAAGAAAATGCAGTATTAAATATCCCATTGGTGTAATTATAATTGCCAACCATATAGATCTCTCTCTATTCTGTGTAGTTGCGTTGACAAAATCTATACCTATTTATCCCTCACGCGGCACAAAAATCTTTGAATAGATTTGATATGATATATCACAATAAGAAATGGTCTAGGAAAACAAGTTAAATTTTGTAAAATAAAATTTATATTGCCAAACTACCTAGAAATGTATTTCACTTTCATACTTGAAGCTAATAAAAAACAGGTAAATTTAACGAGGAACAAGAACTAGTGCATTAATTAAAATTAATACCCTAGTTCACACACTCTTGTAAGGTCGATTATATTTTTAATGGTCTAATTATTTGTTCAGCACTAGTTCTAATTAACCTCATTATTTTACGACCAAGCATGACCATGAACCCCAATTTACCGTTAAGCAAGTACTAGCTAGTCGACAAAAAAAAAAAATTAAGCCACCAAAAGTATGATTATGACGTTACACTTAATGTCAAGAAAATCCAAATCACTGGAAAAGAATTTTGTACTATGAGAAAGGAGGTGATTTCTCCTTGACATTTACGCAGAAAAAAAAAAGTCTTTTGACAAATCAAAGCGATAAAAGGCTGAATACAAGTTTACTCTGTCATTTATAATACTCGTGGTGTATTTAAGTTGTGTGCAAATTATTCTAACCGCCTCGAAATAAGAAGAAAGAGAATGCTCAAGGAAATTACCCAGTTTTGGAACAGGATTCTTACTGTTTGATGGTCTTTAAGGTCGTCATTCATAGTTCAATAATTGATCAGCCGGCTCCGGAAGCTGAAAGAGGAGCTTCAATGTACGGATTCAAAACGACCTTTGTCATTGTCTTTGTGGATGGATGTGAAGATAACAGTTCTGTGAGGTAAGTTTTGGGACCGAGGGTGTTGTAGGTTTCCTGCAATACATTGGCCTAAAACTTTTTGTTGTCATTGAGAAAAAAATGTTGTAGCAACAGAGGCTATTTTCTAGGAGTTTACTCTGTCATTGAGAAATCGGTCGGAAATTGCGACCGACTTCGGTCGCTATTTTTTAAAGACCAACTTAATTTCAACGGATTAAAGTCGTTCGAAAACCGATTGATTTTTTTAATTTTTCAATCGATTTCGATCGATATTTCTAGACGATTTTAGTCAATTTTCTAATAGTGATAGGTATGTGTAACGAATTCTTGAGTCGGGGCTTGCGCTAGAACAACTTCTGTTATATATCTATTAATTATTTCTGCATATAATTGGTTCTGTATTTTTAATACAAATGTGCCGAAACTATATCTTCTAGGAGTTGCGGAATCTTCACTCTTCATGCATCGTGAAAGTTTTACACAAAGCTGAAATATTTCTTCAATCAGTAAATATTTATTTAAAGAGAGAGAAAAGCACGCTTTATTAGTGCAAGACACACTTGGGTCTGTCCTCGTATCATGTTGATGTGGTAATCTTTCTTTTCTGGAGGAATGACTTCTTGACCACTTAAATTTGATGGGATTTTAAAAGTCGATACATAAACTTTCAATTTTTTCATTTGAATATTCGAACTTATTTTTTTCGTAACTAATAAACACATTTGACCATGCCTATGTGGCGTCAGTTGGTCCTAATCAGCAGGCCGCATGAGGAACATGACGAACAAGAGCGTGAAAGCCCCCTTCCCAACGCCCAACAATACAAAGTAGGTTGTATTTAAGTGTCTTCTTATTTATTCCTTCTAAATACCCTCTTCCTCCGTTTTTTAAAATTTGAAGCTCCATTTTTAAGCATTTTTCTTTTTTTCAAATAGTAAAAATGACGAAAAGTTGTATATTTTGTCATTGTGGAGTTGAAGCTAAGTTTTGCATCACTTGGACCAAACGAAGCTCGATCATAACAAGATTAACAAATAATCAACAAAAACAAAAAAAATGAGGAAGTGATTATAACCGATTTTGGAGGGAGATGAGAGATTATGATTGATTTTGGAAGTTCATCCAGCATGGCTGACCTCACGCCATATTCACCACTATAAACAAGTCCTTTTTGAATGTTGGAAAAAGTGAAAAGAATCTGGAAGATTCTGGAATTCAGCGATCGGAGAAGGTGAAAAGAATCTTCCAGAATTTTTGATGCAAATGGCGATGGGGGTCTTAACCGTGAGGAAATGGCATCTTTTTGGTGGTTGCTGTAAACCCTATGGTCAAATTCAGCTGAGCAGATCAGTGTCATTCTCGACGAGGTTTTTCGAACTTATGGAGAGTTCATCGATGGCGAAAAGGGCCTTACATATGATGGCCTATTGCGTGCCTATTATGATGGCCTATAGGTCTTACATATGATCCACTCATTTTCCAGATTCTTTTCTCCTTCTCCGATCATCAAAATTTTGGATGAACAGGAGAAAGTTTGATCAGAGAGAGGTTAAAATGAGGGGACGGGGTCGCTCTATGGAATGAAAGAGGGGATTAGGATTAGGGTTTTCGCGTTCTTGACGTGTAAGACATCAATTGGTCATTACTGAATGGACACGTATGTGTATGTGTAATACACCCACGTATGGTCTCTTGTCGGATGTATTTTTTAGTTACGGAAAAAATGAGTTCAAATGTTCAAATGGGAAAATAGAAAGTTTATGTATTGGCTTTAAAAACCCGAAAAGTTTAAGTGGTCCGGAAGCCATTCCGCCTTCTTTTTTTAACCAACTCAGTAACAACTAGCGGACTAATTTAGACTCGCTCGCCAAATCCATTTGGCCCGTCCAATCCGTCGGGTTGGGCTGGCCATTGACTCGCCCATTTGTTGAACTCAGCCTATTTCGACCCAATCCGTCTCAGCCCATTTAAAGTCGGGTTGATTTTTAGCCCGAATTGGCTGATGAGTAAGTTTGCTAAAATATCTTTAAAATATTTCTTTTTTGTTTGATATATTATATATGACTATAGACACTGAAATTTTAACATATCAAGATAAATCCTAAATTCAAGACAACTTTTGAAACATTAGGAGTCTACTAGGGTTACTTGGTGGCTACTCCACCCAAACCTTAATTCATGCCTATAAATAAGGCTACATGTATCCTTTAAAGACGATCTCAGCAATTCCATAAACTCTCGGAATATGCACAAAGAGATCAAATATGAGATCTCCGAAATCTTGGAATTTTCATTAAGAATATATGTAACCTTACTTATAGGCATGAATTAGAGTTTGGATGGAGTAGCCACCAAGTAACCTTAATAGACTCCTAATATTTCAAGAGTTGCCTTGAATTTAGGATTTATCTCGATTTGTTAAAATTTCAGTGTCTACGAGTTAATCAGGACTACAAGTTTCAAGATTATCTGTTGTGATGGTCGGGTACTTCAAGTCGTCTTCAAGTTTCAGCAAGTCTACACCTCGACAAACCTTGAAGTAGGGGGCATTTGTAGACACTGAAATTTTAACAGATCAAGATAAATCCTAAATTCAAGACAAATCTTGAAATATTAGGAGCCTATTAGGGTTACTTGGTGGCTACTCTACCCAAACCTTAATTCATGCCTATAAATAAAGCTACATGCGTCCTTCAAAGACGATCTCAGCAATTCCATAAACTCTCGGAATATGCACAAAGAGATAAAATATGAGATCTCCGAAATTCCATAAAACTCTTGGAATATTCATTAAGAGATCAAAAACATGTCAAGTATGTCTTGCTCAAACTTCTCGCAACATTCAAGATCTAAATGGAGTGCTGATACATGCTTCTTGATCATCAAATACATCAAGGAGATGCATATCATCCTAAGTTCGAGAAACACGCCGCTTCAGCCCTCGAATCATGGAGATAATCAGGAGAGAAGAATCAAGGGAGAAACAGAATTGTACACACAATTGATCAGTAAAACTATTTTTCTCTTATTTTGTGATTGCAGTTTATTTTCATATCTTGAAAATTTATTGCAAACAATAACCATAACAAAAGAAAAAAAAAGTTTTATTTGATATTTAAACATTTATAAAAAACAATACATATTATGTAAAGTTGATAAGAGTTGGGCGAGTTAAGCTATGACCCAAATTGTATCCCATCTTGACCTAGTCCATTTTAGCCCAACAACTTTTGGACGGGTCATTATTGACTTAACTCATTTTGACCTACTCAAAATCAACACCAGTCGTCCATATGACACACCTAGATATAACCTACAAATACGATGTGCTCATGTCCATACCTTAGCCCAAAGTATATAGGTCGTCGTATATCAAGCTGAATGTGACCATTTCATATGCAATTTTGTCCGTTTTTGTTTGAGATATATACCGGAGAGTCTATACTCTATACTATAAAGCTGGTGATTCTATATCTGACGATTGAGCTATGAAGGCTTTAACTACAAGAATATATGGAGCATTTGTGCTGGAATATTACCGGCACGTCTTCAATCATACAAAATGATTTCGAGACGATAGATTATAAACTTATTTTTTTAAGGAGAAAGGCTATACATCGTTAATATACATGCATGGCTTTCTAGAATTATGAGCCAAAGTTAATAAGAGTGCAATTATTTCTTGTGGACGATTAAATAACAAGCTACGTGATCTGTTAATTTGTCCATTTACCAATAACATCTGTATTCACTTCTCCCATTGGCTGGCTAGCTACGTGATTCTTTGAGAAGAAATATAGTACTCCGATACTATATAAATTTTATGTACAAGATGTTAGTCGCCAGTCCGCCTGCTATAAGAATATTCTATAATAAGAGCGTTTAATTAGCCTAATGCCTTGTCAATTGTACTAAGAATCTTTGTATATGAATGATTTAGTGGTCTTTTTAGCGCCGAAAGATGGGACTAAAAATCAAAGTTGCAAAAGAAAACACTCTATTATTCCCAACATCTGGATCGTCTGCTTCCTCCAGCAAAGGCATGGGAATCAAAACAGTACACTTCCCATAATCCCACCATTAAACTGAATTATTCATCAATTATCATCGATCTCAGTACAAAACTTCACCATTTTCTATTATCCAAAGCTCGACCATCGATGTGGGGACCAATTCCTCTTCTCAACACGTGTACTCTCTAGCTCATTTCAGTGCTTCCCTTTACTTAAAAACCCTCCTCCTTTTTATTCAATGGATGAATATTTTAGAGGAAAAAGAAAAAGGCTAGCTAAGCTAGCTGTTGGCTTTGGTCGTATCATTGTCAGGACTCAGGAGGATAGCGCTTTTAGATGTAAATGCTTTTTCTCTATACAAATCTGATATCTTTTGGTTTTTCTTTTCTTCTCCTGGAGAAGATATTAGAAATAAACTAAGCCTAAGTCGAATCGAGAACTCACTTTAACGCATAGGAGAGATCTAAGAAAACATTTATTTTGGGTGAATCATATCGTAGTGATGGTATGAGTAAAAGTAAAGGATCGATTAAAGCTGCTAACAGTGGCAGTAAGAATTTGCTCTAGGTTCAACTGAATCTTATTTTTGACACAAATATACCATGGCGGAGGCAATATTTTCATTCAAATTATAAATAGGTAAAAACACGTTAAAACTAAAGGAATTCAATATTTACTATATATATATATATAGTAATTTTGCCCCTGTATACAATATAATCTTCCAATGAAAAGAGTTCAATCCCGAACTTCGCACATGGATATACATGTTAACATTATTAACATTTTTAACATATGTGTTAAATTTTAAAACCATTAATATAGTCACACTAAAACAGTAAATTTATTAATTTTAAATTGTAAATCTGCTTCTATGACGGGTGGTAAGTGAGGGAAGTTTGTGAGGTTAGCGGTGGTTATACCAAAGGATATGCGCCCACCCCTCTTGTCCTATCAATAATTGGTGCTTATGTGACTTAGTTTATTTAGATTTGAGGCACCAATGATGGGGTTGAATCTAGTGGGAAGACCATTCTTTACACGTCTAAAAAGAGAAGCAGTTTTTAGTCATGGCCTTGGAAGCATATTGGATGTCCCATTTAATATCCCAATGTCTTCTTCACATCAAGCACTTTAAGTGGATTCCAACTCTTCCTCAACAAACTACTAATGTTTTTTTCTCTTTTGTTTTTCCTTGTTATTTCAAGTGGGCTTCCTTTTCATCACCTAACATCTTGAAAAATAGTAAATCACTAAAGTTGAATAATATTAATATAATTATTTTTCAAGTATATTTTGGCATATATATAAGGGTTTCTTGAAAATTGAATCAATTAAGAAACAAATTTGAGATTCCTCGAGTCTTTTTAAGTGGGCTCACACAAATCTACGTGCCCAATTGTGTAGAGATGTTGTGATGTTTATGAGCAATGGCCTCGTTCTACCCATTAAGGTTCCAATATAATTTTATATAATGCAATGTAGCAGCCTCTGCAAGATCTCGTTCCTTCTCTTTTTTTAAGACTTCCTAGGATCATTCATCTTCTCTACCTTCCAATTAAATTTAGTCTTACTTCTTGATTTCTGTCAGCATATAACTGTTCCTTCTACCCAATAATGTATAAAACCTACACATACCACCTCCCACCCCCAAAGAAAAAGAAAAAGGGGAACAAGACAATCATCTCTCTCTACAATGTATATTTTATTGTTTACTTACTTTTTTCCATCTGTCTGACACAAGTATATATGTTGATGCATAAAGTAATACGAGCATGTGCCAGATGTTTAAAAGGAACAAGAAGCATTGTCTTGTAAGGAGTTATTAAAACTTGCTATAAAGGTCACAAACTTTTGCTATAGCTAGTCTAATGGAGAATACTACAGCCTATAAATCAACTTAATTTCTCAATTCCATCAATAATTGGTCCATTAGCTACTATGGGTTTGTAATGTTTTAATTTTATCTTGATTGGACAAGGCTATTAGACACCAATGATAATAGGATTACTAGTTATTCCGAGGCCTATAACTGCCCCTATAATTCAAGAAACTTCTGATCACAATCTCTATCCTAGAAAAGTTTTTAAAATTAAGTATTACTCACTGTGTTTCAATTTATGTGAACCTATTTGACTGGGCACGAAGTTTAAAAAAATAAAGACTTTTAAAATTTATGTGGTTATAAAAAATTTTCAATAAGAGTAGAATTGAAAGTTTAAGCTAAATTATTTTCAAATTTTGAAAGGGATCATTCTTTTTAGAATGGATCAAAAAGAAAATAAATTCACATAAACTGGAATGGAGGGAGTACCAGAGTAGGAAATATGAGTACTACTATATCTCTTGAGTATGCGTTATAAACCTATGTTCTTCCTGTGGCTAAAGTTTATGCATGGCATGCCAAATTGCCAATGTGTGACAATTGACAGTAGATGTGTATGTGTTTTGTTTTAGAAATAAATGTGCCTATTATTTTTCTATAATGTGCAATGTCTGAGGCATGAATTTTATAAATAAAAAAATAATGTGATAAATGGAGAAGTCTTATTATTCGACACAATATTATATGGTACATCTCGTCAGTATCATATGGAAGAGTTCTTATCAAACTTTGATTGGTCTCTTAAATCGTGAAACCAGTTTGGATAAACATCTGAAAGATATGATATTGTTAACGAATCTCAACTAGTCATTTACTAATACCTTAAGTACTGCTGTTTCTGACACTATTCAGTTGTCTTTACAACTAATAAATACACAGATGTCTCGCTGTTGTGCATGGTCTTCCATTAAGGCATATAGTGGAAGTAAGTATGGATAAAAATTTAAAACAATAGGATTAAAACAGCATTGTATTCGACAAATCAAATTCTAAGTTAGACAGTTTAAACTACTAAAGCTTTGTCTTCTTATTAAATGTGTGTGCATGTGCGTGTCATTCGCCTATAATCGATCCTCCATCTTTGGAACTCAATCGTACATCTATATGCATGCAGTTACAATTTTCTGTGTGCTTTCAATACTGCTTTCAGGCTTAAGCAATACCAGCTTATTTCTCACTCTTAAGTTCCCCAAAACCACAAAGGAAGAAAAAAGTAAAAGGTCTTCCCAACGATGTAATGCTTACATGAAGAGAAAATAAAAGATTAACTAGTTTGAAGGTTTTCAATGGTCTATAGAAGAATTTCCTTACATTAATTAATGTGCAATTTGTTTACACCAAAAAAGAGAATAAGTGGCATTTCGATGTAATCTAATATTTGAACTCATTTAGTATAATTTAAGTAGAAAAAACTTGTTTTAATAGCATTTACAAATGATAGAATTATATTAGATACCTTTATATAATTTTCTAGTTGTCGTATGACTTCTAATGTTGCCCTTGTTGAACTAATATTAAACTAGATCTGGGATATATCTGAAGTGGAGCCTTGGAGTAACAACAATAAAGTTGTTATGTGTGACCTATAGGTCACGGGTTCGAGCCATAAAATCAGCCACTAATACTTTCATTAGGATAGACTACTTACATCATATCCTTTGGGTGCGGCTCTTTCCAAACCTTACGTGAATACAGTTGCTTCGTGCACCGAGCAGTGCTTTTTAGATCTAGGATATATCGGTAGATGAGTTATATCGATTATTTCCAGAATATTTTAGCCTCAATTTCAGTTCTCTCTCTTCTCTAATTCTTGTTAATTCGATGCATTATTAACGAACCTGACACAGCCCTTTCTTTCTTATTACATGTAAAACCATCACAGTATTACTCGAAAGTTGTTCCACACTTATATTCGATCCTCTCAATAGCGTACGTAAAAACGGAGAAAATGTTAGTGTTAAGAGTGTTTCATCTTTCAAAGATGGTTTCCAACTCCAACAAGAAACATTTGCACAAACAAAGGCAAAGCCTCCACGTGAAAGGGTGTTGTTCTTGTCCCATTTTGCACCATAAGACATTTGATCAGTCCATACAAATGCATGCGGTTTTCCAAATTCACATGAACAAATTGAACTAGTACATGCCAACACGTGTGCACCCAAATATACATACGTATACTCCCTTCCTTTTCTTTCTCTGGTCCTCCGTTGATTTAGCACGCTCCTGAAACAAATTCTTTATTATGAATTAATTTATTAAATTATTCTCGTTAATGATTATTAAAGTTATAACAACTCGAATAAATTTGAGAAGCATGTACTTAATAGTAAGGGCAATAT
The DNA here is from genome assembly GCA_002018475.1 of Nicotiana obtusifolia. Lineage (NCBI taxonomy): Eukaryota > Viridiplantae > Streptophyta > Magnoliopsida > Solanales > Solanaceae > Nicotiana > Nicotiana obtusifolia. The sequence goes on from MCJB01049746.1 coordinate 15,820, forward strand.
TGCAAGAAAATATCTCTATGAGAAAATATAAGGAGTTTTTTTGGTATAAAAGATTAGTAAAAGGGAAACTAGGGAGTATATAGGAGAGAAGTGAGAAGTGCACAATACTTTCTTATTGAATTTATACTCGGAAAATTACAAAATTTCTCCATTTTTCAATTACAATTGAGTCTTCCAAAAAGAAAAGGTGCTACAAAGCTCTTTAATTTCTAAACCCATCCCCAACAAAACTTCCAGGGTTAAAGGGTCAACTCTTGGTGTTAGCTAGTCTTCTGGGTTTTATTTCCTCTGATATCTTTGCAAGGACGATCTTTTCCACTCCACCAAACGATTTAAAAAGTACATAACCTGCCATAAGAAATACCAACATATTAATATTCTGACCGTATATATTAGCAATAATTCTAATCATTTCTAAATCATTACGACAGGACGTTAGAATAAAACAGTAACAATAATAATAGAGTACATATTTTCAAGTGTACTTGCCTCTATTGGCTCTTGCAAAGAATAGGAAGCATTCGTTTCTTTAGGTGCTTTGGACACTAATATTCCAAAACCTTGTCCTCTGTCGCGCAAAACCTAATTTTTTTCCATAACAAAATGTCAGTACAATTACTTCTTCTCAGAAATGCAAAGATTTGTATTAAATATTATTATGACATAATAAAATACCTTGAAAGCATCTTCGTCTGTTCGATCATCGCCGATGTATATAGGCAAAACATCATTTGAATTAGCATACCCTAATGATTCCAACAAAAATTCAAGTGCCTTTCCCTTGTCCCATTTAATGCTGGGACGAATCTCCAAAACCTGTTAATAAAACAATAAAAAAACACATTTAGTATGTATTTTTCATTTCTTTATTTTGTATTTAAAAAAACAGCTCTACTCTTTATATAATAATTAGAAAAGAATAAGAACTTAGAAATATCACCTTTCTTCCTTGGGTTAATCGAAGCTTTGGGTATTCCTTAGTCACTGACTTTACTTCCTCAGCTAATTCAGTCCACCTCTGAAGTTAAAAGTAAAAAAAAAAAAAAAAGATGAGAACTCAATTTACTCAATCAAGTAAAACCAAGTGCTTACAAAAGGGAACTGAAAGAGAGGTTAAAAAAGAAACTGTACCTTTTCTTCAACACGACGGAAATGTACGGATAAGCAGAATTTGTTGTTTTCCACTTTCGCTCCTGGTATAGATTTTGTTTTCTCCACTAAAGATTTATATACCTGAAAATGTTAAGTAAACGTTTCAACTTTTTTTCTATGACTATATACTATCTTGACAAAAAAACACTAGAAGCGAAGTAAAAAGTAAAAAAAAAAAAAAAAAAAAAAAAAAAAAAAAAAAAAAAAAAACAACAACAAAAACCAACCTCATCAATCATGGGTAAAAATTCTCTGGCAGGTTGGCAGAGAACAGTTTGATTATTTCCCTGAATGGTTAAAAAATAACCAAACATTATTATAAAGATCAAAAAATAACATGGGATTAATATAGGAACAAGTTGATCTAGAAATAAAAGTAATATAATTTGCTCACATTTCTATATTTGCGTCCTTTAGCAGGCGCCTTGATGTCCATTCCATGACTTCCAGCATAATACAGTTCTGATAACTTTACAAAATTAAAGACTTTTGCTCTGCATCTTCCACTCACTATTGCTGTAGGAAAATACTTGGCTGTGTCTCTCACTGCTTCCCTCATCTATTTACCATAAACCAAACAAGGAATTAGTATAATACAATAAGAAATTTTGATTAAAATTTCATTTATTAAGTTTAGTGATAATTGGTACAAAAGTAAACAAACCTCAGCAGTCATAAAAGCTTTGTCAGGATCATCAACAATGGGAGACAATGTACCATCATAGTCCAGAAACATTATTATTTGTTTCCCTTTTGAAGCATTTACAATTTCCTCGAACATGTCCAAAGCTGAGGGATGATGAACCTATTCAATTACATTTAAAAAAAGGGTTAAAACGACCTCAAAAATCATTTTTGGTAATAATCCAATCCATTAGTATTTTTTTTATTTGAACAAGAATGAATAAAAGACTCACAATCCAAGACTTGAGATTTTCAGTTTCAGAGGATCTACGAGGTGGGGAAGAAGCTCTCATGGAATCAAGTAAAGCAGTGATCCTATTAGCTCCATGATCTCCAGCAGCAGACTCAATGTTTTTGAATGATTTCTTCGCCGGAACAGCGATGAATCTCCCCGGCGGCGGTAGTGGTCCGGGAACAGCCGGTGAGAATGAAAAAACAGAAGAGTCGAACCCTGTTCTTGGGTCAGCAACAATCACATTCTGGTTCGTCATTTTGCCACAAAATTTACCCTGCATATGGTACAAACACGTAGTATTATATAGTACTATATATAACTGATGAAATCGCATTAAATAGACGGACCAAAAAATCACACGAACAAAAATGTAACGTACCTTGTAAAGATAAAAAAAAACAGAGGAATTGGAATTTGGAAGAGAAGAAATTGGAGAGACACAGAGTCAGAGAATTGAATAATTAAACTTCTCTGTTTCTGTGTTTGTTTAAGTGAAAGAGAAAGAAAATAGACAAGTAAAGAGCAAAGGGCCAAGAAAGAGAGAAGATTGTAAGTCACAGGGGAAGAAGAAAGGGGGAAAGACTGAATTTATAAGGTAAGAGGGGGGCACTAAGTGACGAATAAGGCACCCAAACGTTTTCTGGCTTTTATTTTGTTACCTTTTGTGCCCTCAAAGACGACTCAGCTATGCGTCGGACTATATTACTTTGGGTGCTATTTATTTTACTTTCTAATCTTAAATTGGAATTTAGTATATCTGCTAATGTGAACTGTTAAAATTTAAGAGCTAATGAAACTAAGTAAATGTAATTCAAACTTGATTTTGTGGACCTGTCAATTCAAATTAAAAGTCTTACGTTACTTTTTAAATGTTATAGACGGTGGATTATTAGAGATATGGAATACTTTGGTCTTTCTTAATTGGTTTGCTACTTTTTTGCTTATGAAATTCAGTTGTCTTGCTTAGTAAAGTAAATTTGATTACATTAATTTATTTTTGAATTTTAGTGATGTCTACAAAATAAACTGAAAATACAAGTCAAAGTCAAAATGAGTAAAAAAAAAATTTTTAAATGTTAGTCAAGATAAATATAATTTGAATGTCATAAAGCAATAAATGCTTAACATTTTGAAATAGAGAAGTCCAAAAAGAATCTCTCTCTCTTTTTTTGTTTGAAACCGATTTTGTGTTGTTGAGTTGTATTAAAAAGGTTATGGAATCATATATTAAATGAGCCTCATGAATAGAAAATAAATACTAAACTCTTCTTAAAGAAGATATGCAATAATGAATAGGAGTAGTGTAACATTTTGCATGTAAATACCCTTTATTTCCTTTTAGGTTCTTGGGCATGCCTAAGTCTAAAGACCTTGCACCACCGCCACGTTGAATTTCTAGACGTTCGGTTATATATGGTCCTAATTTTGGTGACAGCTAGCTGTATCCTCAAAATACTCGATAGATTGGTTAATGAAGTTTGGAAATTTTACTAGCAAAAGGAAAAATACAATTTTAGGGATATCATATGATCAACGTGAATTTAGGACTAAGGAGAAATTTCTAAATTCTAGCAATTATTCATGAAGTTTTCTTTATGTATACATGATGCTTTGGTGGCGTTGGTTATGCATCAATATTCTTCCTCCGTAGAAAAGGCTAAAAGCCTATAAAAATTTATTCGCATTAAATATTTACACCTAGCATATGAATAATATTTATCTTACATATAAGTTATTTATTATTTAATCACGATTAGCTGATACACATTTACACTTTAATTTGAGACTCTCATAATTAAATTGCTTAAATCTGATGTAAACATTCGGTGCTATCTATCCGCTAAAGGCCCATAGAATTTATTTTCCCATATATGTTTGTGATTATTACTTCATAAGCGGAAAGAAATAGTTGGCTAATTATTAGTCAGTTCAACGCATTAGTTCATGACATGAAAGCGATTTTGGCAGATTAAGAAAAGTTGGATGTCTAGCTAGTACACTTACTTTTATATTTCAATAATAGTTCACATTATTACTACATGTCAACGTTAAGACCTTTGTTTATAAAGGTAAGATCTTACTTAGATGCTTCACAATGACTTATGTACCTTCAACTTCACACACACACAAAAAAATTAACCATTTCTCCAATCAAAAGGTGAGAAAAAGGAGTAAAACTTCCAATGATAATTGAAATCCTGAACTTGTGGAAGGAGAGAAGTCGTTTTCTTTTAATTAACCTTTAGTTTACAAATTACCCAAAAAGGGTAACTTGCTCTTTACTAATCCAAATTTTATGGGGAAAAAACGTAGAGCTCGATCCGTTTGTGTATAATGCACGCATAGCAAAATTTACAGAAGAAGAATACAGACTTACAGGATTCACGTGCTAGTGAAACCAATAATCAGAAGGAAGTTGAAATGATTGTCTCTTAATTTGCAAATGTAGAACCTTTTTTCTTTTTTTTGGTATCGTCTCTTTAACTACAACTACAAGTAGAAGTTTCCATTTTACCAATGCACTTGGATTCTTTGGCTACTAACTTTAGGGGCTCCCCAAAAACTTATGGGAAGTTTGTTTACGCAAGTTGTTAAATCATACTGAAAACGTACATATGGAATTTCTAAATTAGGTAGAATCTTTATAAATCAAGAAGCTCAATCACTCTTCCTGACAAGTGAAAGGACGACGTTCTTTAAATAATAAAATTCCTTTCTATATATGGTAGTTGACAAGCCTGTGATGAAGCAGCCAGCTGAAGTGGACGAGGACGGGTGGACAAAAGTAGCTACTACGCGTTACAAAGGTACAAGGAATTAAAGCACTACCACTCGTGGAAATAAAAAAGAAATTAGACCCTACTATAGTAGTGTACAAGAAAGGGGGAAAAAGGGTACTTGGTTTTTACTGCCTCTTAATTCTTGTTACTTAGTTTTCATATGTAAAACTGTAGCAGAATGTCGTGAATTAATAATAACTAACGTACAACGTATATTGTAACGCACATTAATATCAGGCCTATATTTACTCTCAGAAAGTACATATAAGCAAACTCTTGATTAAATTGATTAAATGGTTCATTCATCAATTTCAATTAACTTATTAAAAGTTTTATTTTGAATCTATTCTTAATAATAACGAAGTATATACTATCTTTTAGTTAAAAGTAATAAAAATTTATGATAAACAACTTTTTTCAAACTGATTAGTGAATATTATAATGATTCTTCCCCGTTTCACTACAAAGTACATAGTATAACATATTGAATAGGGTTATTCTTCCAAGCAACCGACTCGACTGCCTATGACTTTAAAAGAGTTTAGCTAAAAAGATTTTACATTATCACGTTTTCACCATTCATAATAACCTATTGTACTAAATTTTAATACGTTAAAATTTGCTGATCATACTTAAACCATTTCTATTTTCCTGTTAAAGATATAACAGTGGAGATCTTGTCCCAGCCCTCATTGCCTTCTTCCTACTGCCTTCCATTTCTAAAACCTAAGGTTCTTTTGCAAACAAGAGTTCAGCGACCATATTAAATAGAATGGATAAGTTTTATATGGCGTTTTTAGACATCCTCTAAGTTTGCTTTAGAAATCAAACCCTTCCTCTAACTTTGAACAATTGTCATTCTGCTCTTCGCATCAAAGTAAACATTTTGAATATTTGTTTTACTCTCTAGATAATCAACCTTTATCTCTTTTTTTTCTCTCTTTAATATCATGATTTTATTTATGTTAACCATATTATGGACTTACCTATAGATAAATAATATTTTTTCTAAAACAAAAAAGAAGGATGAGAAGTAGTAATCAAATATAAGTTATAGTAATAACATTCAATAATAAAATAAATGAGAAAAATAAAGAAAGTACGATAAATAATTTGCTCGTATTAGTAATTTTATTAATAGCAATCAAAGCTCAATTTATTTACACAATTGAGAAGAAAAAAAAAACTTAGTAAATTACACAATTATAATGAGAGATAATGGGCAAAAAAATAGAAGTAGATTTAATAACATATTCCTCAATCTATACTTTATATGAATTGACTGCTACAATTTAGAAAATTAATGACAACTAAAATTTAAAAATCTATATGCATAATGGAAAATAAGAGAAAAAGTGAAACTTAAAATAACACACACTGGCATACATTATATACGTACTTAACAAACATAATATTGAATAATAATCAGAACGTAGCACTAAATTTTGTAATAAATTCATAATATGATTATTCTATCTTTAATGTTAATGAACTAAGATTATTTTTATATAATAAGATATAATATTATTTAAATTAATTCAACAGCTCGACCCTTCATTCAAAATTGCACCCACAACTTTTTCCTTTTACTTGTTTGTCAAGCTTCAACCACTAAGAAGTGTCCTCATTCTAAACTGTAGACCTTTACAACTATAATATTTTTAATTAATTAACTTTACAAGTAACATTTTTAATTAAATATCTACTAAAAGTTCTTTAAAGCATCATTCACTTCTATATACAGCCTTTAAGAAACATATAAACAACCTGACCTGACCTAACCTGCCGAAATTAAATCAGCTTAAAATCCTTCATAATTAACGCCCCTTGAAAATTGCAATAAAAATAGCAGCCCCTGAAAACCTAACCAACTGCATGAAAATAAAAACCAGCAGCCTCTTGTCGTCCGATCCATTGTTTTTACAACGTTAATTAAAACAGCAATGCCTGCACGAACTCATATTTCCATTATTTTCTGTCCTTTACATTTTCATTGGGCCACATATTCACTTTCTTTCTTGCAGAAAAAACAAAATGATAAAAAGAATCAATCTCTTGAGTGTTTTCGTGGAAATTGTGTTAGAATCAAAACCTTCTTTTAGCGTGGCCGAGAGAATACAATGTTCTCTCTAGGATTGAAGTAAGAAAAAGCGGAATATATTTTAAAAAACCTCTTTTAATTTCTTTCAACCTTTTGTTGATAGGATACTTAACTACTTTTGCATATTAATCGAACAACCGACCACGCCGATTGGTTGACGAGAAAATATTCAAGGAGTATATAAAGTAAGTAAAAAGAAGTAGCCAAACTTCCATTAAAGATTTGCATCCTTTTCACTTATTTTTGTTCTCCTTCTTACTATTGGGACTTACTATTGGGATTTGAGAAAATTCGCTAGAGATTCTTTTGGAGTCTTTCTTAAAATAGTCACATGTTATTTGAAGTTTGAACTTCGTTCCCTTTATTTTACATATGTTTTAAATGCATCTATTCCCAAAGCCTTTAACCAATGAACAGACGAAAACGGAGACCGTGAAGATGCTTAATTTGACGTTCACTAATGATTTTTTCTTCTTCTTCTTCTTCTTCATGTCGTATATTGGGAGGAGATATAGAATAAGTAATTAAAAAAAGAAAGAATATAGTATATATATAACATTAGAGTTAAGATTGTCAATAAAGAGAGTTAGGCAAATGCAAATTAAACGGTACTATATTTATGCCAGGTTCAAAGAAATGAATCTTTGATTTCAGACCTTTTGAAAAATAAATTGGGAATAGCTTTTAGGTTAAGAAACTTTCCTTCGTGCTTCCTCCTTGTACCTAGCTTTGAGCATCCCAATACGAAGAGAGGCCTAACTCGAATTTTGACTTGAATTTGTATTGACATATCTTTGTGAACGAAATTACTAGTAGTCAATGTTAACGGCATATAATCATGTGACCAGATACTTTTGTGTCAATGATACGGGGTGGTAAATAATTTTTTAAATTATTTCTAGTATTAATTTATTATTAAGAAACTATAAAGTGGAATAAAAGAATTCTGTAGAATCACCTCAATAAATGAAAAAAGACGTGGAATCTTGGCAAATTAAAGAATTTGGCAATGCAGAGTAATATATAGGACCTGAATTTGGAATTATGGATGTTAAATATACTAGAATGAGAATATTTACAAATAAGTTCTTCGGCATTACCATTATTAATATTTGTAGTATCAAGTTAAAAAAAATTGATATTAACCTTCAACTAAGTAAGACGCATGCATCGACAAAATCGTTTAGGATTATTATTTAACTTTCTCCCGTTATTATAAAGTAGAAGTTGTATTATTGTGCTGTTACAAAAAGATATTCTCTTTGACGCGAAAATAATGATCAGATTTGGGTATGATAATTAAATTCTTAACATTGATCAGTTTGATTTTGGATACTGATTGCTCCAATTCTTAAAAGGAATATCCAAATAATGTTTTGCATGAAAATTTATATAAGCGACTGGTTTTTTAAAAATTATACTAACAGTAAAAGATATTTGAGATAGTCATAGTTTACAAAATATTGTTTGATTTTCTAAAGAGTAGTGCAACACTATATAAAACGCCATTGAGAGTGCATATTTTGTTTTTTTGTTCGGAAAAAAAAGAAAAGAAAAGAGAAGCATGTCTGTATGTAATAACCGTAAGCATCACATGTGTTTGATAATCACTGACGTGTTTACACGATACAATACGTGAATATTTCTAACATCTTTTGTACATTTTTTTTCTTTTCTCAATAAACTCGTGAGTATTATGAGTATTTATTCGAGGAAAAGAACCAGACAAGCTAGGAACATTGTGCTCAGAACACTGTCAAATCTAGGAATCACGTAAGAGTTTAGCAGTTTATTTTACCGTTTTCTGTAACTTAAGAGTTTAATCACCTAAGCAAAATAGAATTCAGGATAATTTCAGGCAAATTAATAATAGATGCACGTTCACGTTGTTTTATATGTTTTACATGTATAATAAGATAACAGTGAGAAAACCATTTAAAGGATAAGTCTTTTTCATCTAGAGAAGTCAACTGATTTGAGAATAGACATTTAGTAATTAATTAATGAGTAGAAATGATTTTTGATATTACATATATGTATGTTATCCCGTGTGTACAACAACGACTCAATGGTCATGCTATTCATGAAGTTACTTTTCTTTCTTTCTTTTTTACTTTTTTTTTTGGGGGAAGAAAAGAACCAGAGTAATTTGTCATACCGGTTCCAATTATAGCTAGGTATGTGTCCTTATCATGAACTCGTTCTTGATATACTACATATAGTCAACATATGTAACGTCAAAAATCTCGAAAGTTTTGATGATATTTATCAGGATCAAAACATGACAAATTTTGAAAGTTTAAGATAATTGAATATTAACTTGAAGATGCAAGAACGTGAAAGTATTACAACTAATATGCAAATAATGAATGTTTGGTCCAAAAGTTATGTGTTACTTAGATAACAGAAGGTAGATAATAAATTCTAGTACAAACAACCCCTACTTATCGTTAATTTTTTTTGGAAAATATGGATTGATAAAAGCATCTCCTAACAAAATAATAGAACTTTTGACTCTCACCGTCCTACGTGCACAATTTCGTAAAAGAAGTTGGAGCTATATGTCTAGCCTTCCTCTCTTCTCCACCAACATTTTTGTAATTAAAGTAGTACCTTTTGGTTAAACAAGCTCATTGGCAAATTATATACGGAAGCGGATTCAATATTTAAATTTAATAAATTAAATATTTAAAATTTTATTACTGAACTCATTACACTTATATATATATATATAAAATTTCATTGGATAATAAATATTTGACGAATTTAGTAACTTTTTCCATATATTTTTATACTCCGCATAAAAGATATTTGATTAGTTGAACTTATTACCTACACTCTCTACCCCCTCCGATTATATGAGAACTAACCTCCCCAGGTGGTCCTAAAAGGAGGCTGCATATGAGAAATAAAGAAACGTACTAGCTAATTGATACAGAAATAGACCTTAGGCTTAACTGAATTGTTAGGTGTGAAGCCTGATTAATATGTGATGGACTTGAATTATTTTTTTGTATTTTTAGGAAACTCATAATCCCTATAGGTTTAGGAAAACTCATTGTCCTCATAGATATGGGAAAGGAAAACCTATAATCCTGGTCAAATTGGGAGACCTTTCTCTTATAGGTTTGGGACTATTTGGGATCTATATATAGGTTGTACTGTTTATTCTCCTTGTATTGTAAATACCCTTAATTATTAATATATATATATATATATATATATATATATATATATATAAATCAAGCCGCCGTGGAAGTTTACCCTAACGGGGTGTTACCACGAAATAAGTCTCTCACGTTTTTTTTTCTCTTCAAGATTTCTTCATCTTCTTCATCAGTTCTGAGTGTTTGAGTGAATCGATCCTAACAACTGGTGTCAAAGCTTTGGAGATTCAACACGATCACTGAAGATGGAGAGTTCGAAGATTGGAATCGAGAAGTTTGATGGATCCGATTTCAGTTTCTGGAAGATGCAGATCGAAGACTATCTGTACCAAAAAGATCTTCACGAACCCTTGACTGAGACAAAGCCGGCTTCCATGACAGAGAAGCAGTGGAAGCTTAAGGATCGCCAGGTATTGGGGTTGATCCGGTTGACTTTGTCGAGAAACGTGGCGTTCAACATCGTTAAGGAGAAGACTACGGCAGATCTGATGAAGGCGCTATCAAATATGTACAAAAAGCCATCGGCGATGAACAAGGTATATTTGATGCGTAGATTGTTCAATTTACAGATATCTGAGAATGGATCTGTTGCCGATCATATAAATGAGTTCAATATGATTATGAGTCAACTGAGTTCTGTGAAAATTAATTTCGAAGATGAAATTAAGGCGTTGATTTTGATGTCATCTCTGCCCGAGTCTTGGGATACTGTTGTTGCTGCGATTAGCAGTTCCCGTGGATCTGAGAAGCTGAAGTTTGATGAAATCCGTGATGTTGTTCTCAGCGAAAGCATTCGCAAACGAGAAGTGGGAGATTCATCGGGCAGTGCTCTCAGCGTTGATCGAAGGGGGAGAAGCAAGTCGAAGGGCCAGAATCAACATGGCCGATCAAAATCAAAGAATTGAGGAAAATCTCCAAACAGACCCAACGTGATTTGTTGGAACTGTGGAGATAAAGGGAACTATCGGACAAACTGTACGAAACCAAAGAAGAAGCAGAATCATAAATCTGGAGATGATAGTGATTTTGTAAATTCCGCAGAAGACATTGGGGGTGCTCTAATCCTTAGTGTGGACAGCCCGGTCGAATCCTGGATTTTGGATTCTAGTGCATCCTTTCATTCGTCTCCAAGCAAGGAATTGTTCCAAAATTTCAAATCTAGAAATTTTGGGAAGATGTATCTTGCTGACAACAAAGCCTTGGAGATTGAAGGAAAGGGGGATGTCTGCATAAAGACCCCATCGGGAAACCAGTGGACATTAGAGGATGTCAGATATATTCCTGCTCTCAAGAAGAATTTGATCTCTGTTGGTCAGTTGGATAGCACAGGCTATACAACAGAGTTTGGGAAAGGTTCGTGGAAGATTGTGAAGGGTGCTATGATTGTAGCTCGTGACACCAAATATGGAACCTTGTACACTACTGCAGGGTGTATTAACATAGTTGCTGTCGCTGAGGGTGCTTCCAGTTCATGTCTGTGGCACGACAGACTTGGACACATGAGTGCTAAAGGAATGAAGATGCTGGTTGCAAAAGGAGCATTAGAAGGCCTGAAGTCTGTTGACATGGGTCTTTGTGAAAGCTGTGTTATGGGAAAACAGAAACAAGTTAGCTTCACAAAGATTGCTAGAGAGCCGAAGAAAGTGCGGTTGGAAATGGTACATACAGATGTTTAGGGACCATCTCCAGTTTCATCACTTGGAGGATCCAGGTTCTATGTCACCTTCATTGATGATTTCAGCAGGAAGGTATGGGTCTATTTCTTGAAGCATAAGTCAGATGTGTTTGTGACTTTCAAGAGGTGGAAAGCTGAAGTTGAAAATCAGACTGGTTTGAAGATCAAATGCCTGAGGTCTGACAATGGAAGAGAGTATGACAAGTCAGAGTTCAAAGTATTCTGTGCAGCTGAGGGAATCAGATTGATGAGGACAGTTTCCGGTAAGGCTAGGCAGAATGGAGTTGCGGAGAGGATGAACAGAATATTGAATGAGCGTGCAAGGAGCATGAGGATACATTGTGGGCTGCCCAAGATGTTTTGGGCAGATGCTGTGAGCACAGCTGCATACTTGATCAACAGGGGACCATCAGTTCCATTGGGGTTCAAGATCCCAGAGGAGGTGTGGACGAAAAAAGAGCTCAAGTACTCACACTTGAGAACTTTTGGTTGCACAGCTTATGTTCATGTTGATCCAGGGAAAAGAGACAAGCTTGATGCTAAGGCTGTGAAGTGTTACTTCATAGGCTACGGTTCTGACTTGTTTGGTTACAGGTTTTGGGATGACAAGAACAGAAAGATCCTGAGACATAGTGATGTGACATTTGATGAGTCTGTCCTACACAAGGAGAGAGAGCAGAAGGTTTCAGAGACTACGAAGCAAGTGGGAGTTGAGATTGAGTTGCAGAAGAGTACACCCAGAGATGTTGCGGAAGAAACTCAACCAACTCCAGACGCTGTTGCTAAAGAACCTATGGTGGAACAAGTGACACCTGAGCAGCTGTTGAGGAGATCATCAAGGACCATCAGAGCACCAGATAGGTATTCACCTTCATTACATTATCTGTTGCTGACTGATGAAGGGGAACTCGAGTCTTTCGATGTGGCCCTACAAATGGAGGATTCAATCAAGTGGGAGCAAGCCATGAATGATGAATTAAGCTCCCTTGAGAAGAACAACACTTAGGTGTTGACTAAGTTACCTGCAGAGAAGAAAGCCTTGTTGAACAAGTGGATGTTCAGAATCAAGGCAGAACCAGACGGTAAAAGAAGGTTCAAGGCTCGGTTAGTGGTTAAAGGATATTCACAAAGGAAAGGTATTGATTATACTGAAATATTTTCTCCTGTTGTGAAGCTAACTACTATCCGAATTCTGTTGAGTATTGTTGCATCAGAGAATTTGCATCTTGAGCAAATGGATGTAAAAACAGCATTTTTACATAGAGATCTGGACGAGGAGATCTATATGCAACAACCAGAAGGATTTGTAGTTCCGGGAAAGGAACACATGGTGTGCAAGCTCAACAAGAGCTTGTATGGGTTGAAGCAAGCACCGAGGCAATGGTACAAAAAGTTCGACTCCTTCATGACCAAGAGCGGCTTTTGCAGGGCTGAAAAGGATCAGTGTTGTTACTTCAAGAAATACACTGATTCTTATGTGTTTCTACTCTTGTATGTGGATGATATATTGATTGCAGGATCCAGTATGAGGGTGATAAATAATCTGAAGGCAAGTCTGTCTTCAGCGTTTGAGATGAATGATTTGGGTGCATCGAAGCAGATTCTGGGGATGAGGATTTCTCGGGATAGATCTGCTGGCACTTTAAATCTATCCCAGGAGCAATATATTGAGAAGGTGTTGGCCAGATTCCGAATGAGTGATGCTAAACCCAGGACTACTCCTTTGGCAAAACACATAAAATTGTCAAAGGGGCAGTCACCCAAGACAGCTGAAGAGCGTGAGCAGATGGAAATTATTCCATATGCTTCAGCAGTTAGGAGTTTGATGTATGCTATGGTCTGAACTAGACCTGACATAGCACATGCAGTGGGAGTTGTTAGCAAGTACATGGCGAATCCGGGGAAAGAGCATTGGGAAGCTGTTAAGTGGCTTCTGAGATATTTGAGAGGTACATCTAGTATTTCACTTAGTTTTGGCAAAGGCAAAGTGAATCTGCAGGGTTTTGTGGATGCTGATCTTGGTGGTGATGTGGACTCGAGCATGAGCACATCCGGATACATTTACACCATAGGTGGTATAGCAGTAAGTTGGATGTCTAGGCTTCAGAAGTGTGTTGCTCTTTTATCAACAGAGGCTGAGTATGTGGCAATAGCTGAAGCTGGAAAGGAGATGATATGGCTGGCAGATTATCTGGAAGAGTTGGGCAAGAAGCAGAGCGAGAAGATTCTTTATTCAGATAGCCAGAGTGCCATAAAGTTGATGAAGAACCTAGTCTATCATTCGAAGACAAAACACATAAGAATACGGTACCATTTCACTCGCAGGGCAGTGGAGGATGGTGATATGTGTTTGGAGAAGATAGAGGGTGCAAAGAATCCAGCAGACATGTTGACAAAATGTGTTGATGTTGAGAAACTGAGGTTGTGCAAAACCTCAGTTGGTCTTTTATAGTTTGTTTCTACAGATGGTGCGGTGTGGTGAAGATATTGATGATGTTGGGATAATTTTTGGACGACTGAATCAGTCTCAAAGTGGGAGAATTGTTAGGTGTGGAGCCTGATTAATATGTGATGGACTTGAATTATTTCCTTGTATTTTTAGGAAACCCATAATCCCTATAGGTTTAGGAAAACTCATTGTCCTCATAGATTTGGGAAAGGAAAACCTATAATCCTGGTCAAATTGGGAGACCTTTCTCTTATAGGTTTGAGACTATTTGGGATCTATATATAGGCTGTACTGTTTATTCTCCTTGTATTGTAAATACCCTTAATTATTAATATATATAAATCCCGCCGCCGTGGAAGTTTACCCTAACGGGGTGTTACCACGAAATAAGACTTTCTACCTTAACTTTTCTCTCTTCAAGATTTCTTCATCTTCTTCATCAGTTCAGAGTGTTTGAGTGAATCGATCCTAACACTAGGGCTATGTATCGAAACGGTCAAGGAGATTTGGTTATGTTCCATCAACAGTGCAAATAATCTGATATTTTGGGTGTTTCAGACTCAGTGTTAAACTCTTAATTTGCTTGGTTTCTATTTTGTATCATCTACACCTTGTTTGTAATTTCTTGTGAATCCCAATTTAGTTTGAATTGATGCTACTGCTTGTGTATATGAGTTTGGTGAACTAGCATAGTTTTTAAAATCATGAGTGTGAGATGTTATCTAATCTTTGCCTGCTAGTTGATCACAAGATGTTACACTCAAGGTTCAAAAACAACGTTGTAATCTTTGTTGTTATTTATATATATGGAAAACCAGAACATTTTCCTATTATATGATGCGTACTTGTTATGTGATGTGTACCAACTGTTCCCAAGTATAATATGATGATTATTTATAGCTTCATATAATGACCAGACCGGTTATTTCGAGCTTTAGTATTCCGTTTGTTGGTTTGAGACTTTGAGCAGCTTCATATGATGTGTTACGACTTGTGTGTATGGTCGGTTTTGATTTTTGAGTGATTGGGGATTGATTTGGAAGAATGACTCTCAATTTGGAAGCTTTAAGTTGGAAGAGTTCACTAGGGTTTGACTTTTAGGTAAACAAACTCAAAATTGGATTTTGATGGTTCCGACAGGTTTGTATGATGATCTTAGACTTGTACGTGTATTCGGATTTGATTTTGGAGGTTCCTAGAAGAATTCAACACTATTTGTCGAAAGTTGGCAATTTGAAGAACTTGAGAGTTCATAAGTTTGACCAACAATTGACTTTGATGTTTGAATCCAATTGGTGTTCCGAGAATTTAGATTGGTCTATATAGTTGATTTGAACTTGTGTGCAAATTTTGGAAGTAATCAGAAGTGTTTAAGTGTGATTCAGACACTCTTTTAAAAGAATGAAGATTTAACAACTTAAGAGAAATTCTATTCTATTTGAGCATCGATTCTTTATTGTGATGTTCCCATGGGTGTTTTGAAGCTTCGGATAAGTTTGGATAATCTATTTGTACTTGTTGATATGATTGGATGGGGTACCGAAGGTTTGGGTGTGTTTTTGATTTATGGTTGAGAGACTAATTAAGTTAAGAATTTAGAGTTTTACCATGGTCAAAATCGGGTCAAGACAACCTCTATTCGGTGTTTTGAGTATGGGAGTAGGTTTCGTAGCATATCTTATGATTGAAATGCATATATGATTTGTGACCGGGAAGTTCTAAACGAGTTTTGGGTGCTAAAACGAAGATTTTGCAATTGCTGATTTTCTGGTGCAACATTTGCAAAAAAAAAATCGGTTATGTCCCTAAGTTCGTTCATAAATTTCAGACTTCCTTTAAAATTTCAAAACATCATATTTTTCTCATTTTAAGGCCAAATTGGATGATTCAAAATACTATTTTAAGTAGAATCTCGTAGGGATTATGTTGGACTTATTAAAAGTGAGTTTCAGGATCATCTAGTATCTGATTCGGACTGGGCTAGCTGTTATAATTTTTACTTATTTTGGAATTTAACCACTTTTTATCTACATGCCTTCTACTTTACTTGTATTGACATATATACGTATGCTTCGTGAGGATGAACTAAAGTCATGAAGGTGTTGCCTTGCCATTAGACTTGATATCTTGTACATGTTTATTAAGAAAGGGTTGGTTGTTGTGTTTGATCGTGCTCGTTATTTCTCTTATTTGACTCTTTCACTGTTACTTGTCTTTTTTCTTGTTATTTCTCTTGCTTATGAATTGCAAAGGTTATGTTAGTGAGTATCTCTTGACTTAAAAACCTAGCTACTACTTCATTGAGGTTAGTCAAGATACTTACCAAATACATGGGGTTGGTTGTACTCATACCACATTTCTATACCTTCTGTGTAGATCTTGAAGTTGAGTAGTTGTGGAAGATGAACCCTTGCATTGAAGACGTGCCAGTGTTCCATATTCAAACTACCTCTTGTTCATGGTAGTTTAGGACTTAATTTCCGCTTATGTAAACTTCAAATAGATGTTATATTTATTCTTCACATCAGTTTTGGTAATCTAAATCTTAGTAGATCATGACTTGTACTACCAGTCCTTGGGATAGTTGTATTGAATTCTTTTGCAATCTTCATTATTAATATTGTTGATCACAAGCCGTCGATGTACAACTAATACCGAGCGTTCACTTGCGCATACGAGTGCATGGAAGGAATTCAAAGAGTTACTCTTCAAGTTGAATCAATACCGCATCACTATAAGGAAAGAAAGATGGGAAGTTTATCTTAAATGCTCTGTAGCCTCTCGAAGATAGGTATGGACCTCATCACACCGATCCGGAAGACTCTACTAGATAGTTGCTCGAGACTCGTAGAATCTATAAACCTAGGGCTCTGATACCAACTTATCATGACCAAAATGCAACTAGTCGTGATGGCACCTAACCCGACCCTCTAGATAAGCCAATTAACAACTATCCAATTTAATGAGATTTATCAAGAGAAGAAATGATTATAAAATTGCTTTTATACAAAAAATTCCCAAGGACTGGTAGTACAAATTATGAGCTTCTAAGATTTAAAGTTTACAATACTAGTACGAAATAAATACAATATCTACCCGAATGTACATATGTAACGACCCAACTAGTCGTCTCGTGAGTTACCACTCCGTCTTCCCTATTTCTACTTTATTTACGCTTCATTATCCGTGTTTTATGTAATCGAGTTGAGCAGTTTGCGTTCGGAGTGAATTTGGTAAGAAATGAGACACTTAGTCTCTTTTAAGAAGGTTTAAATTGGAAAAGTCAACCGGATGTTGACTTATGAGTTAGAGGGTTCGGATGTGAGTTTCGATGGTTCGGTTAGCTTCGGGAGGTGATTTATGACTTAGGAGTGTGATAGGAATTGGTTTCGGAGATCCCGTGTAGAATTAGGCTTGAATTGGCGAAGTTAGAATTTTGGCGATTTTCGGTTGATAGGCGAGATTTTGATCCGGGGGTCGGAATGGAATTCTGAAAGTTGCTGTAGCCTCGATATGTAATTTATGCCTTGTGTGCAAAATTTCAGGTCATTCGAACGTGGTTTGGTTGGGTTTAGATCAAAAGAGCGATTTTGAAGATTTTGAAATCCTTAGGCTGGAATCCAACACGAATTTGGTGTTGAGAGGTTGTTTGGGGCATTCAGATGGTTGGAACAAGTTTGAAAAATTTTATGGGATATGTTGGCATGTTTGGTTGAGTTTTCGGAGCCCTCGGGTTAGTTTTGGGTGGTTAAACAGACTAATTCACCCTTAGAAAAGAAGTGGCAGAAGAACCAGATGCGAAAATGCGGACCGCATACCTGTAATGTGGACCGCATATCTCACAATGGGATAGCAAACTCAAACAGATTTCTGGGCAAGATTCGCGTCAAGAATGCGACCAAAACTGCGAACTGCAAACATGAAATGCGGAACGCATTATTGACACAGAGACCGCACACTGAGACACAAATTTAATGTCGAAAATACGGTCAAGAATGCGATCGCATAATTGAAATGCGAACCGCAAACCCTGCTTAACATCGAATTTGCGATGAAGGCTAGGGTTCAATCTGCGATGTTTGTGTCCAAAATGCGGACCGCATATCTGTTATGCGACAGATATGCGATCGCATATAGGGCCTGACAGGGGCGTTTTTGTCTCGATTTCTAGCCCCTTTATAAGTAGAAAATCAGTGCCCATTTGCCATGCAAGACTCATTTTCGATGCCCACAAAGAGAAACACCTCCAAACAACATAAAATCACAACAAATCAACCTTAAAACTACATCCAAGGGACATTTCTTTGACAAATTCTCAAGAGGAAGAATGTTGACCATCTTGAACACTGTTGGAGCTGTAGAGCTCGGGTCGAAGCAAGTATTGGGGACAATTCTTGGGAGATTCCCAAGGGAAAACCTCGGGGTAAGTGTTCTAGACTTAAACTTGGGCAAATTACCCAAACCTACAGCTATTCTAGATTATGATTGTGATTAAGTTGGGAAAATTGTGGAAAAACCCTAAGCTTAGGTTTTAAGATATGGAGGCCGAACCGATGTAGGAACTCGATAATTTTAGTATGATTGAACTCGTGGGGAGATGAGGAACCCGTTGATGTAAAAGTTACTGAACTTCGAAAAGTGGGCCCAGGGCTCGGGTTTTGCTAATTTCGGGATTTCTTAGTATTTTTGACTGTTTTCGCTTGGGCTTTGTTCCCTTAACATATTGTGACATAATTATTTTGAATTTGGATAGATTCGACGCACGTGAAGGCCAATTCAAAGGGCAAAGGCGTCGCGGGCTAAGGATTTAGCCGGATTGAGGTGAGTAATGATCTTAAATGATGTTCTGAGGGTTTGAAACCCCAAATTGCACATCGTAGTGCTATATTGTGGTGAGGCACACGCTTGATGATGAGTGTGGGGTCGTTTACTACAGGGATTGTGAATTGGTCCGTCCCGATTAATAATTTTTACTATATATTTAATTGAAAATTATTCGATATCATCATAAATTGGGCTGATTGCCATATTTGGGCTTCGTGCCGGTTATGTGAACCCTTCAGGGGTATTTATCACTGTTTCCTCACTGTGTTGATGTATTACTTGAACTCAGTCGTGTTGATTTACACTGTTTTACAACTCAGCCACTTTTACTCAGTTTTTGAGGTTTACATAATGTTTTAAATGATATTTTGGGCTGACGACTACTGTTTTTACTATGCCGAGGGGCAGGAGATGATTTTTCTGACTGAGTGCGGCCGAGGGCCAGTTGTGAGGTTTAAATTGACATTTTAAATGATGTAAATGGGATCGGGTGGCACACCGCCATGGAATTTGATATGAATGGATCGGGTGGCACGCCGCCACGAGATATTGCGCTTGGGCCGTAAGGGGCCCCTCCCGGAGTCTGTACACCCCCCAGTGAGCGCGGGTACCCATGGGAACGGGTGGCACGCCGCCACGAGATATGATGTGAAATGTAGCCCGAGGGGCTGGTATTGTTGTTTTCCTTTGCTTCATGTTATTTTTACTTGAGATGTTTACATGTTTACTATTTCGTCGTGGACTGCTTTATGCCTTGTGCGTTTTTCTTACTTTCAGTCATTATTTATAATTATTACTCACTGAGTTGGAAGTACTCACATTACTCCTCGCACCATGTGTACAGATTCAGGCGTTACCGGTTCCGCTCCGAGGTATTGACTATTACTACTGTCAGGGCGGTGATTCAGAGATTACAAGGTAGCTGTTGGCGTCCGCAGCCCCGTATCTCTTTTACCTTATTGTTTCCACTATTTTCAAACAATTGTGCCAAAGATATTGTAATAGTAATATTATTAATAGGATTTTCATTAGCTGCTCATGACTTTGTGACACCCCGATTTGAGGGCTGTAGCTGGGTTGGTTCGCTATTTTTCCACTAATTTCTGTCGTCAAACTATACTTATATTATTTTCGTGTTGCTAACTGTTTAAAATGAGGTCTAGTTTGGATTGGCTGACCTTGTTTTCATGAGAGGCGCCATCACGACCGGGTTGGGATTTTGGGTCGTGACAAGCTTGGTATCAGAGCCTAGGCTACGTAGGTCTCACGAGTCATGAGCGGGTTTAGTAGAGTCTCGCGGATCGATACGGAGACGTCTGTATTTATCTTCGAGAGGCTACAGAACTTTTTCAGGAAAATTCCATATTCTTGAAATTCTTATCGTGCGAACTTGTTGATCCGAGTACTAAAACTTCTGCTATCCTGTTCTCTCACAGATGGTGAGGCCGCGGACTACCGGATGAGGTGGATGACCACCAGTACCACCCACTGAGGCCACCAGAGGCCGTGGACGCGGTCGTGGTCGTGGTAGAGGCAGAGCGGCGAGAGCAGCATCTGTTGATCTACCAGCTACTCCAGCTCAAGAACAGGCTCCAGCAGCACCAGTTCAGGCACCAGTTGTGCCTATCGCTATTCCAGGTCTTCAGGAGACCTTGGCTTAGATATTATCTGTTTGCACTGGCCTGGCTCAGGCGGTTTCAGCTACCACAGCCGCAACCACTTCACAGGCCGGGGGAGGATATCAGACTCCAGTTGCCGCATGCCTGAGCAGGTAGTGCAGGGACTTCAGATGCCGGGGGCACCTCCAGCCCAGCCAGCTGCACCAGCTCAGGAATTCATAGTACCAGTTATGCCAGATGATGAGCAGCATCGCCTTGAGAGGTTTGGTAGACTCCAGCCTCCGTTATTCAGTGGTGTTGAGGACGAGGATGCCCAGGGTTTTTTTGATAAGTGTCAGCGAATGCTCCGGACAGCCGGGATTCTTGAGTCTAGTGGTGTGGCATTTACCACATTTCAGTTCACGGGAGCTGCCTTTAATTGGTGGGAGGCGATGAGAGGCGTAGGCCGGTTGATGCAGCGCCCCTTACTTGGCAGCAGTTCTCCGCTCTTTTCTTAGAGAAGTATGTGCCGCAGTCCAGCAGAGAGGAGCTGCGTAGACAATTCGAATGGTTGCTATAGTGGAATATGACCGTGTCGCAATATGAGTCCAGATTTTTTGAGTTGGCTCGACATGCTGTCTGGATGGTTCCGACTGACCGTGAAAGGATCAGGAGGTTTGTGGATGGCCTTAACTATCAGCTCCGCATCCTTATGACCAGGGAAAGAGTATTGGGTGCTACTTTCGAGGAAGTGGTTGATATAGCTCGCAGGATTGAGATGGTTCGCCGTCAGGAGCGAGAGGAGAGGGAGGCTAAGAGGCCTCGAGGATCGGGTAATTACAGTGGTACTCCTTCGAGAGGCCAGTTTCAGCAAGGTAGAGGTCGTTCCTTTAGGCCTGCTCAACCAGTCCGCCCAGGGTATAGTGGGGCATCTGCAGGTCGTGGTTATCATGGATTTCAGCAGGGCCAGTTATCACTCAGCGCTCTTCCAGCTCATGCTCCATCAGCCCAGGGTCCTTCTAGGCCGATTGCATTTGCTAGTGCACTAGTGAACTGTTATGAGTGTGGCGAGATGGGCCACATGCGGAGGTATTGTCCTTATCGCGGTGCTAGATCGTCCCAACAGAGCAGTCAACCCTCAACTGCTGATCCAGTTACCTCACCACCCGCCCAGCCAGCTAGGGGTAGAGGTCAGGCAGCCAGAGGTCGCCAAAGAGGGGGAGGTCGAACAGGCGGTGGCCGGGCCCGATTCTATGCTATCCCAGGCAGGACAGATGCCAGTGCTTCAGATACCGTTATTACAGGTATTGTATCAGTCTGCCACAAAGATGCCTCTGTATTATTTATCCCGGTTCCACCTATTCATATGTGTCCTCATATTTTGCTCAATATTTAGGTATGCCCCGGGAGTTTCTTGTTTACCTGTTTATGTGTCTACCCCGGTGGACGATATTGTTGTTGTGGACCGTGTATACCAATCGTGTATAGTGACTATTGGGGGTCTGGAGACCCGAGTGGACCTATTGCTACTAAGCATGGTAGATTTTGATGTCATTTTAGGCATGGATTGGCTATTTCCATGTCGTGCTATTTTAGACTGTCATGCTAAGACAGTTACCTTGGCTATGCCGGGTGTGCCGCGGATCGAGTGGCGTGGCGTGACCGATTATATTCCTAGTAGGGTGATATCATACCTGAAAGCCCAGCGTATGGTTGGGAAGGGTTGCCTTGCATACCTAGCTTTTGTGAGGGATGTTGGAGCTGAGACTCCAAGCATCGATTCTGTTCCAGTTGTACGAGATTTTCCTGATATATTTCCTGCAGACCTGCCGGGCATGCCACCGGACAGGGATATTGATTTTGGTATTGACCTGGTGCCGGGCACTCAGCCCATCTCTAATCCACCGTATCGTATGGCACCAGCAG
>MCJB01049746.1:38530-48640 GCA_002018475.1 Nicotiana obtusifolia
TGAAGGAGTTGAAAGAGGTTGAAAGAGCAACTTCAGGAACTCCTAGATAAGGGGTTCATTCGGCCTAGTGTATCACCTTGGGGTGCACCGGTTCTATTTGTGAAAAAGAAAGATGGCACGATGAGAATGTGCATCGATTATAGGCAATTGAACAAGGTAACAATCAAGAACAAATATCCTTTACCTCGCATCGATGATTTATTTGACCAGCTTCAAGGAGCACGAGTGTTCTCTAAGATTGATCTCCGTTCAGGATATCACCAGTTAAGGATCAGCGATGCAGATATTCTTAAGACTGCTTTTCGGACTAGATATGGCCACTATGAGTTTCTTGTTATGTCTTTCGGGCTAACTAATGCCCCAGCAGCGTTCATGCAGTTAATGAACAATGTATTTCGGCTTTATTTGGATTCGTTCGTGGTGGTATTCATTGATGATATTCTGGTGTACTCGCGTAATCAGGAGGAGCACGCAGAACATTTGCGAGTTGTATTATGGAGATTGAGAGAGGAGAAGCTTTATGCAAAATTCTCTAAGTGCGAGTTTTGGCTCAATTTAGTGGCTTTCTTGGCACACGTGGTGTCCAGCGAGGGTATACAGGTTGATCCAAAGAAGATAGAGGCGGTCCAGAGTTGGCCTAGACCGTCCTCGGTCACAGAGATCCGTAGCTTTCTTGGGTTGGCAGGCTACTATCGCCGGTTTGTTCAGGGTTTCTCATCCATTGCGTCGCCCTTGACCAAATTGACCCAGAAGAGTGTTCTATTTGTATGTTCGGACAAGTGTGAGGAGAGCTTTCAAAAGCTCAAGACAGCCTTAACCACAGCTCCAGTATTGGTTCTACCATCAGCCTCAGGTTCGTATACTGTATATTGTGATGCCTCAAGAATTGGGATCGGTTGTGTACTAATGTAGGAGGGTAGAGTTATTGCTTATGCTTCTCGCCAGTTGAAGCCTCATGAGAAGAACTACCCCGTGCATGATTTGGAGCTGGCTGCCATAGTTCATGCTTTAAAGATTTGGAGGCATTACTTGTATGGCGTATCTTGTGAGGTTTTTACTGATCACCGTAGCCTTCAACATCTGTTCAAGCAAAAGGATCTAAATTTGAGGCAACGGCGACGGTTATAATTGCTCAAGGATTATGACATCACTATATTATACCATCCGGGAAAGGCCAACGAGGTGGCCGATGCTTTGAGCCGAAAGGCAGTGAGCATGGGGAGTTTGGCATACATTCCAGTTGGAGAGAGACCTCTCGCGGTCGATGTCCAGACCTTGGCCAATAGGTTTGTGAGATTAGACATCTCAGAATCCAATCGGGTATTGGCTTGCGTGGTTTCTCAGTCTTCGTTATACGATCGCATCAGGGAGCGTCAGTATGACGATCCCCATTTGCTTGTCCTTAAGGATAGAGTCCAGCATAATGATGCTAAAGATGTGACCATCGGCGACGATGGAGTGATGAGGATGCAGGGCCAGATTTGTGTACCCAATGTGGATGGGCTCCGAGAGTTGATTCTGGAGGAGACCCATAGCTCACGGTATTCTATTCATCCGGGTGCCGCAAAGATGTACCAGGATTTGAAGCAGCATTATTGGTGGAGAAGGATGAAGAAGGATATTGTGGGATTCGTAGCTTGGTGTCTCAACTGTCAGCAAGTAAAATATGAACATCAGAGGCTGGGTGGTTTGATTCAGCAGATAGCTATTCCCGAGTGGAAATGGGAGCGGATCACTATGGACTTTGTTGTTGGACTCCCACGGACTTTGAAGAAGTTCGATGCTATATGGGTGATTGTAGATCGGCTGACCAAGTCCGCGCACTTCATTCCTGTGTGTACTACCTATTCTTCAGAACGGTTGGCGAGGATTTATATCCGAGAGATTTTCCGGCTGCATGGTGTTCCAGTTTCTATCATTTCAGATAGATGTACTCAGTTCACCTCGCAGTTCTGGAAAGCCGTGCAGAGGGAGTTGTGTACTCAGGTGGTCTCGAGCACAGCATTTCATCCTCAGACGGATGGGCAGTCAGAACGTACCATTCAGATACAGGAGGACATGTTGCATGCATGTGTTTTTGATTTCGGAGGTTCATGGGATGAATTTCTACCGCTTGCAGAGTTCGCTTATAACAACAGCTACCAGTCAAGTATTCAGATGGCTCCATATGAGACTCTGTATGGGAGACGGTGTAGATCTCCGATTGGTTGGTTCGAGCCCGGCGAAGCTAGGCTATTAGGGACTGACTTGGTTCAGGATGCTCTAGAAAAGGTGAAGGTAATTCAGGAGAGGCTCCGTACAGCGCAGTCGAGGCAAAAGAGCTATGCCGATAGGAAGGTGTGAGATGTGTCCTACATGGTTGGCGAGAAGGTCTTATTGAAAGTTTCGCCCATGAAAGGTGTTATGAGATTCGGGACGAGAGGGAAACTGAGTTCTCGGTTCATTGGGCCGTTTGAGGTGCTTCGAAGAGTCGGGGAGGTGGCTTATGAGCTTGCTTTGCCACCCAGTCTGTCGAGTGTGCACCCAGTATTTCATGTTTCGATGCTCCGGAAGTATATTGGAGACCCGTCTCACATTTTGGACTTTAGCACGATTCAGTTGGACGATAATTTGACCTATGAGGTGGAGCCAGTGGCGATCTTGGATCGTCAGGTTCGGAAGTTGAGGTCCAAGGAGATAGCTTCAGTGAAAGTTCAATGGAGAGGTCGGTCCGTGGAGGAGGCTACCTGGGAAACCGAGCGAGAGATGCGGAGCAGATACGCTCACCTATTTGAGACTTCAGGTATGATTCTTGACCCGTTCGAGGATGAATGTTTGTTTAAGTGGGGGAGAATGTAACGACCCAACTAGTCGTCTCGTGGGTTACCACTCCGTCTTCCCTATTTCTACTTCATTTATGCTTCGTTATCCGTGTTTTATGTAATCGAGTTGAGTAGTTTGCGTTCGGAGTGAATTTGGTAAGAAATGAGACACTTAGTCTCTTTTAAGAAGGTTTAAATTGGAAAAGTCAACCAGATGTTGACTTATGAGTTAGAGGGTTCGGATGTGAGTTCCGATGGTTCGGTTAGCTTCGGGAGGTGATTTATGACTTAGGAGTGTGATCGGAATTGGTTTCGGAGATCCCGTGTAGAATTAGGCTTGAATTGGCAAAGTTAGAATTTTGGCGATTTCTGGTTGATAGGTGAGATTTTGATCCGGGGGTCGGAATGGAATTCCAAAAGTTGCTGCAGCCTCGATATGTAATTTATGACTTGTGTGCAAAATTTCAGGTCATTCGGACGTGGTTTGGTTGGGTTTAGATCAAAAGAGCGATTTTGAAGATTTTGAAATCCTTAGGCTGGAATCCAACGCGAATTTGGTGTTGAGAGGTTGTTTGGGGCGTTCAGATGGTTGGAACAAGTTTGAAAAATGTTATGGGATATGTTGGCATGTTTGGTTGAGTTTCCGGAGGCCTCGGGTTAGTTTTGGGTGGTTAAACGGACTAATTCACCCTTAGAAAAGAAGTGGCAGAAGAACCAGATGCGAAAATGCGGACCGCATACCTATAATGCGGACCGCATATCTCACAATGGGATAGCAAACTCAAACAGATTTCTGGTCAAGATTCGCGTCAAGAATGCGACCAAAAATGCGAACTGCAAACATGAAATGCGGAACGCATTATTGACAGAGAGACCCAGACTGAGACACAAATTTAATGTCGAAAATGCGGTCAAGAAATGCGATCGCATAATTGAAATGCGAACCGCAAACCCTGCTTAACATCGAATTTGCGATGAAGGCTAGGGTTCAATCTGCAATGTTTGCATCCAAAATGCGGACCGCATATCTGTTATGCGACAGATATGCGATCGCATATAGGGCCTGACAGGGGCGTTTTTGTCTCGATTTCTGGCACCTTTATAAGTAGAAAATCAGTGCCCATTTGCCATGAAAGACTCATTTTCGATGCCCACAAAGAGAAACACCTCCAAGCACCATAAAATCACAACAAATCAACCTTAAAACTACATCCAAGGGACATTTCTTGGACAAATTCTCAAGAGGAAGAGTGTTGACCATCTTGAACATTGTTGGAGCTGTAGAGCTCGGGTCGAAGCAAGTATTGGGGGCAATTCTTGGGAGATTCCCAAGGGAAAACGTCGAGGTAAGTGTTCTAGACTTAAACTTGGGCAAATTACCCAAACCTACAGCTATTCTAGCTTATGATTGTGATTAAGTTGGGGAAATTGTGGAAAAACCCTAAGCTTAGGTTTTAAGATTTGGAGGCCGAACCGATATAAGAACTCGATAATTTTAGTATGATTGAACTCGTGGGGAGATGAGGAACCCGTTGATGTAAAAGTTACTGAACTTCGAAAAGTGGGCACGGGGCTCGAGTTTTGCTAATTTCGGGATTTCTTAGTATTTTTGACTGTTTTTGCTTGGTCTTTGTTCCCTCAACATATTGTGACATAATTATTTTGAATTTGGATAGGTTCGACGCACGTGAAGGCCAACTCAAAGGGCAAAGGCGTCGCAGGCTAAGGATTTAGCCGGTTTGAGGTGAGTAATGATCTTAAATGATGTTCTGAGGGTTTGAAACCCCAAATTGCACATCGTAGTGCTATATTGTGGTGAGGCACACGCTCGAGGATGAGTGTGGGGTCGTTTACTACAGGGATTGTGAATTGGTCCGTCCCGATTAATAATTTTTACTATATATTTAATTGAAACTTATTCGATATCATCATGAATTGGGCTGATTGCCATATTTGGGCTTCGTGCCGGTTATGTGAACCATTCAGGGGTATTTATCACTGTTTCCTCACTGTGTTGATGTATTACTTGAACTCAGTCGTGTTGATTTACACTGTTTTACAACTCAGCCACTTTTACTCAGTTTTTGAGGTTTACATATTTAAATGATATTTTGGGCCGAGGACTACTGTTTTTACTATGCCGAGGGGCAGGAGATGATTTTTCTGACTGAGTGCGGTCGAGAGCCAGTTGTGAGGTTTTAAATGACATTTTAAATGATGTAAATGGGATCGGATGGCACGCCGCCATGGAATTTGATATGAATGGATCGGGTGGCACGCCGCCACGAGATATTGCGCTTGGGCCGTAAGGGGCCCCTCCCGGAGTCTGTACACCCCCAGTGAGCGCGGGTACCCATGGGAACGGGTGGCACGCCGCCACGAGATATGATGTGAAATGTAGCCCGAGGGGCTGGTATTGTTGTTTTCCTTTGCTTCATGTTATTTTTACTTGAGATGTTTACATGTTTACTGTTTCGTCGTGGACTGCTTTATGCCTTGTGCGTTTTTCTTACTTTCAGTCATTATTTATAATTATTACTCACTGAGTTGGAAGTACTCACATTACTCCCTGCACCATGTGTGCAGATTCCGGCGTTACCGGTTCCGCTCTGAGGTATTGACTATTACTACTGTCAGGGCGGTGATTCAGAGATTACGAGGTAGCTGTTGGCGTCCGCAGCCCCGTATCTCTTTTACTTTATTGTTTCCACTATTTTCAAACAATTGTGCCAAAGATATTGTAATAGTAATATTATTAATAGGATTTTCATTAGCTGCTCATGACTTTGTGACACCCCGATTTGAGGGCTGTAGCTGGGTTGGTTCGCTACTTTTCCACTAATTTCTGTCATCAAACTATACTTATATTATTTTCGTGTTGCTAACTGTTTAAAACGAGGTCTAGTTTGGATTGGCTGGCCTTGTCTTCATGAGAGGCGCCATCATGACCGGGTTGGGATTTTGGGTCGTGACAACGTAGACAGATTTTTCATAAGTCTAGGGCTACCATGAACAAGAGGCAGTTGTAACTGGAACGCAGGTACGTCTTCAATGCTGGCTTTTGTCATGCCCAGCAACATCAACATCCAAAATCTGCACGCAAGGTACAGAAGTGTAGTATGAGTACAACCGACCACGTGTACTCAATAAGTAACAAACTTAACCTTAGGTTGAAAGTAGTGACGAGCTGGGATAAGATGTTTCATTATCAAATGGCATGAGGAAAATACATCTCTACGCCTACATGTCAATGTGTGTGAGAAGTCATAAATGACGTGATACCGTACATCATGAGGAAAATGCATCTTTATGCCTGTATGTAAAGTGTGCATGTCGAATATAATGTAACTCGGTGATGAACTCATGTACTCACACTCTCAGAGTACTCAATCTCATGGTCTCACTCTATCACTCATCACGCTCAATACTCAGCACTGTACAGGACACATCCAGCCCAACTAAACATAAATACAACCTCATGCTCAGTACTGTATATGGCCAATCCAGCCCAGGGAAGATCCATCCCAAATATATATATCAACTGATAGTCAGTCACTCAGTATTGTATAAGGCCAATCCAGCCCAGGGAAAATCCATCCCCAATTATAAATGATTCGGGCAAGATCCATCCCTCAATATAAATGATTCGGCCAAGATCCATACCTAGGTAAAATCCATCCCTCAATATAAATCAACTGCGCTCACTGTGGGTGTGTAGATTCTGGAGGGGCTCCTTCAGCCCAAGCACTATAATAAGCCAGATCCATGCATAAATAAATAAAACATGCGGCGGCATGCAACCCGATCTCATAAATATCACTCACAATTAGGCCCTCGGCCTCACTCGGTCATCAATCCCTTCAGTCTCTCAGGCTTATAATGCTCATACTAAGCAGCCCTAATCAATGATACGAGATGTGACAATACACAATAACAGAGATTGAGATATGATATGTAATGATGAATGTGACTGAGTACATAACTGTAATTAAGCAAATAACTCAACAACTAAGAACGAACATTGTGGGTCCAAATAGTACCAACATATATCCTAAACATGATTCTTAGCATAAAGCACAACTCAAGTGCTCTAACACATAGAGTACAGTAAAAATATTCAGATAATGGAGCTACACAATTCCTTGGAATCGACTACACCACAGTTACTATGGTGCACGCCCACACGTTCGTCACCTAGCATGCGTATCACCTCAACATCAACCACATAACACGTAATTCGTGGTTTCATACCCTTAGTACCAAGTTTAGAAATGTTACTTACCTTGAACAAGCCAAATCCAATACCGAGCAAGCCAAGCAATGCTCCAAAAATGCTATCTCGCACGTACCTTTCTCTGAACGGCTCGAAACTAGCCAAATGCAACTCAAATACATCAAATAATGCCAAGATAAATAAACCCAATCGATAAAGGCCGAATCTTTAATAAAATAATCCAAAATCCACCAAAAAGTCAAATCCGAGTCTGCATCTCAGAACCCGATAAAACTTATAAAATCTGACAACCCATTCAATTACGAGTCCAGCCATACTAGTTTCACTCAAATCCGACTCCAAATCGATGTTCAAAACCCAAAAATTCACTTTTATGAAACTTTAGACAAAACCCCCCAATTTTCTCTTTAAAATTCATAATTCAATTACGAAAAACGAAGATATATTCATGAAAGAACACTTACCCCAACCCATATGGTAAAAAATCGCTTCAAAAATCATTTCAATCCGAGCTTCGTAGCTCCAAATATGATCAAATGAACAAACCCTCGATATTAAATATTTTTGTCTAGCTGTTCTATCTCGTTTCTCGTGCCAAATGATCCCAAAACTTGATTTTAATGCTTTCAATAGATTCCTTGTAAAATTTCAATCCAGTTAGGCACTTTTGAATCACTCCATTTGACCTTATAATGAAGGAGATATGTTGGTTTCAATATTTGAAGATAGTGCAGATTTTTAAATATGAATTTTGTGGCAATTTTGTAATTATTCTGAAAAAATCTGGCAACCCAATTCTTAGATAAATGATCATAAATTCCTCACACGATGTCAAAACTTGATAAGTTACCATAATTCCAAAATTATGATACGGATCTAATGCTTCGATCAGAATAGAAATGGGAGCTCATTTGCTTAATGTGGTGCCATTTATGCTTGAAGAAACGATGCCGAAACATAAAAAACGAGTGCAACACAATCCAAACCTATCCGAAACTCACCTGAGCCCCTTGGGACCCCGTCCGAATATACCAACAAGTCCCATAACATAAAACGGACTTATTCAAAGTCTCAAATACGCCTAACAACATCGAAACGACGAATCGCACCTCAAATCAAACTTAATGAACTTTTAAATTTTCAACTTCTAAAACTCGTGCCGAAACATATCAAATCCACCCGGAATGAGCTCAAATTTTGCACACAAGTCTCAAATGACATAATGAAGCTATTCAAATTCCCGAAACTACAATATGAATATGATATCCTCAAAGTCAACTCTCAGTCAAACTTATGAACTTTCCAAACTATCAAATTTCCAACTTTTGCCAATTTGAGCTGAAACCTTCTAGAAATATCCAAATGCAAATCCGAGCATACGCTCGAGTCCAAAATAACCATCCGAACCTTACGAAATCATAAAAATTCTAATCCGAGGTCAAATACTAAAAAGTTAAACTTGGTCAACTCTTCCAACTTAAAGTTTCAATCATGAAATTCATTCTTCCAAATTACTACCGAATAACCTGAAAACCAAAAGCGACGGTGATCACAAGTCATAATACATCATAAGATGTTGTTTAAGACTTTAAATAGCTGAATGAAATGCAAATTCTTAAAATGACCAGTCGGATCATTACAGTACTGCAGGCCTCGCAAATGCAAGGTGGGAGGTCGCATTTGCATGTTTGGCTTGCTCTGCTAGGGTCGCATTTGCGAACCCCGTATTCGCATTTGTGAAGGTGGTCTGGGTTCAGCAGTGATTGCATTTGCAATTATTTTGATCGCTTTTACGATGGGTTGATGTTCGCATTTGCGAACCAGTCGTCGCATTTGCGATGACAATAGATATGTGAGGAGTTCGATTTTGAGATGATTTATTCGCATTTATGGGGTTCGCATTTGCGATACCTGCGACTGGGCAAAAAGCTAGGGGACGGGATTTTTAGTCTCATTTTATATTTTGGAACCCTAGACTCGGTGGGAGGCGATTTGAAGATGGGATATTCATCTACAAACTTTGGGTAAGTGATTCTAATCTATTTCTAATCATATTCAATCTATATATCTAAGATTTTAACAAAACATCAAAATCATATTCCATCAATATTGGAATTGATTTCTCTTGCATTAGTTGATGTTATTAAGTCGATTTTGGTTAAATTTGTGCCAAGTGGAGGTGAATTATAAAGGAAAAGCTATTTTAGAGTGTCGATTGAGGGATTTTGAGGTAAGTATCTTGCCTAACATTGTGTGAAAGAATTATCCCATAAGGATTGGTTGTTGTACTATTTGAACTACGTGAAAGACGTGTACACGAGATGACGAGTGTGTGATGCAATATTAAACGCGGAAACAAGAAAACAAAATATAGAAGCAAGACGCTATATGAATTATCAAGACAATAAGTAGGAACTAGTCTGCTTACCTTCTTGATGAAATCAAGGAGTACCTATACTATACTAACGACCCTCAAGACAACGATTGTCTTAAAAATTGTTCGATCAAACAAGGAACGAGTTCAATTTTGAATCACACCAAAATTGGACAAGTTAAACACACGGTTTTGGTTGGGAGCAATGGCTGCTAAAAATTCTTTATAAAATTAATGTAAGGTACTGAAAATAATGAAGTCTTTAGACTTATATAGATTGAGCCTTTACCTAAATCAACTAGGAAAAGAATAACTAGTTAACCTAAATCAACTAGGAAACAAACAACTAACAAAAAAGGCCACAATTTGGCTAAGTTTAAGAACTAGTCACGCAGGACTCCAAAACAAGTAAGAATTAGTGACTTTCATAGCCTTACATCACACGCCAATGTTCATAAAGTGCATAGAATTACTTGGCTTTTCTTCATCATCAAATGTGCATCATGAAGCTCTTTAGCTTGACTTCTCGTGAATGGTCTTGAAGATTAGTAATTACTTAAGTAGGAAATTACCTAAGAATTATTAATTAGAAAAGAATTGCGAATTAGTGTAAGGAGGAGGTTTTAGAAGCTTTTCCACTTTAGTTTAGAGAAGACCAATCCCCTCTCCCTAACCTTAGGAATTTCCCCCCCCCCCCCCCC
>MCJB01049746.1:48660-59401 GCA_002018475.1 Nicotiana obtusifolia
CCCCACCATTTCCAATTCCAACCAAATTTCGTCCCCCTTCTCCTTGTCCAACTAGGTTTTCAACTTCTTGAAACTTCTCCCCTTTGGGTTGGGAGTTGTTTCCTTCTTGGACTAGAATTAGGGTTTCCTATTCTCCTCCTTTCTCTCCCAATTTTGGCCCTCTCTCCTCTCTCTTTACACGTTTACAAGAATTCCAAAAACTATCAAATTATTGTTCAAGAACTTCCAGAATTCAAGGAAGACTTGCCAAGAACGTTTGAGGATTCAAGAACCTCTTCAAGAACAACGTAAAACTCTTCAAGAACTACAATTCTAACTCCAAGAACTTCAAGATTCTTTAGTTACACGTGTATACCTTCAAGAACAACAACTTCCATGTTCAAGAACTTCAATATTTTTTCAAGATTCAATCGTGCACCTTCAAGATTTCAACTAGAGTTTCATGATTTCAAGATTATCGGTTTCTAACGATCAAGAACTTCAAGAATCGGTTCAAGAACTTTTTTTTTCAATCAATCTTCAAGACTTCAATCCCTTGATGATTTAACAACTTCAATCAACAACAATTTTCGATTTTCTTTTTTTTTTTTTTGGTCACGTTTTTTTTTAATTATCAAAAACGAAATTAAAGACAAAGAACCTAAAAACTAAGGCAAAAAGAACAGGATTGGGATTGTAAGAACAAACCCTTTCCAAACTCTGATACCAACTTACAATATTAAATGCGGAAAAAAGAAAACAAAATATAGAAGCAAGACGCTCTATGAATTATAAAGACAACAAGTAGGAACTAGTCTACTTACCTTTTTGATGAAATCAATGAGTACCTATACAATACAAACGACCCTCAAGACAACGATTGTCTTGCAAATTGTTCTATCAAACAAGGAACGAGTTCAATTTTGAATCACACCAAAATTGGACAAGTTAAACACAGGGTTTTGGTTGGGAGCAATGGCTGCCGAAATTCTTTATAAAATTAATGTAAGGTACTAAAAATAATGAAGTCTTTAGGCTTATATAGATTGAGCCTTTACCTAAATCAATTAGAAAAATAATAACTAGTTAACCTAAATCAATTAGGAAACAAACAACTAACAAAAAAGGCCATAATTTGGCTAAGTTTAAGAACTAGTCACGCAGGACTCCAAAATAAGTAAAAATTTGTGACTTTCATAGCCTTACATCACATGCCAATCTTCATAAAGTGCATAAAATTACATGGCTCTTCTTCACCATCAAATGTGCATCATGAATCTCTTTAGCTTGACTTCTCGTGAATGGTCTTGAATGTTTAAACGTATCATGATCAGGTTGACCTGCATCATCCTCCCCTTCTTGGGAAGATTTCGTCCTCGAAATCGAACCTTCTTCATGTTTCAAAGCAACACAAGGAGTCAAGTCAGTTACATTGAATGTCTTAGAAACAGCATAATTATCAGGCAGATCTATGACATAAGCATTATTATTGATCTTCTGCAACACTTGAAATGGTCCATCTCCTTGCGGAGCCAACTTCCCTTTCCTATGGTTCGAAAATCATTCCTTTCGGAAGTGCACCCAAACCCAGTAACCTTTCTTTAAGTCCAACTTTTTCCTTCCTTTATTCTTCTTGGCCTCTATCTTTTCATAAGCATCCTCCAATGTTTTCCTCACCTTAGCATGCAATTTGAGCAACGCAGCTGCCCGGTTTCTCCATCAATGCTAATAACTGCATCTCTCGGCAAAGGAACAAGATCAAGCGGTATCAAAGGATTAAAACCATAAAACACATTCAAATGGAGTAATGCTAGTCATGCGATGAATAGTTTATTATATGCAAACTCCATAAAAGGTAATCGGTCAGCCCAAGTGCCGGACTTCCCTTTGGTCAAAGCTCGGAGAAGAGCTCCCAAGGTGCGATTGACAACCTCGATTTGACCGTCAGTCTGTGGATGATGTGATGTAGAAAACAACAATTTGGTGCCAAAAGCACCCCACAAACACTTCCAAAAGTGACTCAAAAACTTAGCATCGCTATCACTAACGAGGCACACCATGCAACTTTAACATATTAGCAATGAACAAAGAAGCAACATGTTGTGCATCATCGCATGTTTTACAAGGAATGAAATGAGCCATCTTAGAAAACCCATCAACAACCACACAAATGCTATCATGACCACCCCTAGATCGCGGCAGTCCCATCACAAAATCCATCGAGATATCTACCCAAGGACTAGTAGGAACGGGTAAGAGAGTATATAAACCATGATTATTAAACCTAGACTTAGCTCTTTTACACTTAAGACACGCTCCACATATTCTCTCGACATCCCGCCTCATCTTAGGCCAATGGAACTGTTCCCCTAATATAGCTAAAGTCTTATCTACTCCAAAGTGTCCCATCAAGCCCACACAATGCGCCTCACGCACCAACAACTCTCGCCATGAGGACTCGGGAATACAAACTCTTCCCTTCATAAAAAGGTAGCCATCATGCCATTGATACTTCTCAACTCGCTTCCCACTAGTAATGGCATCACATACACTCTTAAGTTTAGGGTCATGCTCATACATAGACTTAACACTCTCAAAACCCATCAACCTAGATGCTAACATGATAGCCAAAGCAAACTTCCTAGATAGTGTGTCAGCTACTACATTCTCCTTTCCCTTCTTGTAATGAATCACGTAAGGGAAACTCTCAATGCACTCTACCCACTTGGCATGTCGTTTATTTAGTTTCTCTTGACCCCTAAGATGTTTGAGTGACTCATGATCACTCCTAATTGCGAATTCCTTAGCCTAGGTAATGTTGCCAATGAGCTAAAACTCTCACGAGGGCGTACAACTCTTTGTCGTACGTAGGGTAATTCAAGGCAGTCCCCTTCAACTTCTCACTAAAATAGGCAATAGGCTTCCCATCTTGCATAAGAACACCTCCAACTCCCACCCTCGATGCATCACACTCAATTTCAAACGCCTTACTAAAATAATGTAATTGTAACAACGGGGCAAAACTAAGCCTACGTTTCAACTCTTTGAAGGCACCCTCTTGCGGCTCCCCCCACACAAAAGGCTTGTCTTTTCTCACCAACACCGTGAGTGCTGCTTCTATGGAGCTAAAGTCTTTAACAAAGCATCTATAGAAACTAGCTAGTCCATGGAAACTTCTAACATGCGAAACAATAGTAGGAGTTGGCCAATCTCTAATAGCTTCAACCTTAGATTCATCTACTTCAACACCATTAACACTTACAACGAATCCCAGAAATACAACTTTCTCTACACAAAAGGCACACTTCTTGTAATTAACATATAACTTTTCATCTCTTAATACTTCAAACACTTGCCTTATGTGATCAACATGGTCATCTAAACTTCTACTATAAACCAGGATATCATCAAAGAAGACAACCACAAACTTATTAAGAAACGGTTTAAGCACATGATTCATTAATAGCATGAACGTACTAGGTGTATGGGAGAGACCAAAAGGCATCACCAACCATTCATATAGACCAAATTTGGTCTTCAATGCAGTTTTCCACTCATCACCCGGTTTCATACGGTTTTGGTGGTAATCAGACCTAAGATCAATCTTAGAAAACACACTTGAACCACATAACTCATCTAGCATGTAATCTAACCTAGGGATAGGATGGCGATACTTTACCGTTATCTTGTTGACGGCTTAGCAATCAACACACATCCTCCAGGTGCCGTCTTTCTTTGGAACCAAGATCACGGGTACGGCACACGGACTTAGGCTCTCTCAAACTAGCCCCTTAGTCAATAGCTCATCCACTTGTCATTGCAACTCTTTAGTATCCCATGGATTGCTTCGATATGTGGGTTTTTTCGGAATTTGTGACCCCGGAACAAAGTCAATTTGGTGTTCTATCCCCCTCAATGGAGATAGTCCACTCGGCATCTCCTCGGGAAACATGTCCCTGTATTCCTGCAAAACATCACTAACAACACTAGGCAAGGAGTGAACGTTAGTAGAAACTTCATCGTCACAGTCAACCTCACAAACAGTACCATCATGTTCATGTCTTAAGGTAGAACCATCACTAGTTCCTTCCCCGGCATTCTTCCAAGTACTAGCGGTTCTTTCAAAGTTCTCCACTCGGATACTAAGCGCCCTTACTTAAGCCCAAAGCTCGGCTAAAGTAATGTCAGTTGCAACCCTTTCTCCTTCCGTAGCAATGTACCTGCAAAAGAAGCAAGACTAGAAAATGTGTTAAGGTTAGTTAAAAATTCTCTCTCACTTTTTGAACGACTCTCACGTTCACTCAAATATTTGGGTAGGATTTCACACTTGTCTTCAAATTGGATTCCTCTAATTGACCAAGTTCCTTAGCAACCTTTCAAGTTCACAAGATCAATAGTTTTCTTCGGGGTGAATGAAGTTATGTGACTTGACAGGGGGACAGCTTTTTAAGTGAGCACAAGAAGCCAAGAATTATCTACGAAAGTGGAAATTCTGAGTTTTAGCACGAGGTCCTACTAGCTCAAAGATTAGTAATTACTTAAGTAGGAAATTACCTAAGAATTACAAATTAGAATTAGTGTAATTAAGAAAGAATTTCGAATTAGTGGAAGGAGGAGGTTTTAGAAGCTTTCCCACTTTAGTTTGGAGAAGACCAATTCCCTCTCCCTAACCCTTAGGAATTCCCCCCCCCCCCCCCCNCCCCCTTCCTTTTCCAACCAAATTTTGTCCCCCTTCTCCTTGTCCAACTAGGGTTTCAACTTCTTGAAACTTCTCTCCTTTGGATAGGGAGTTGTTTCCTTCTTGGACTAGAATTAGGGTTTCCTATTCTCCTCCTTTCTCTCCCAATTTCGGCCCTCTCTCCTCTCTATTTACACGTTTACAAGACTTCCAAAACTATCCAACTATTGTTCAAGAACTTTAAGAATTCAAGGAAGACTTGCCAAGAACGTCTGAGGATTCAAGAACTTCTTCAAGAACAACGTAAAACTCTTCAAAAACTACAATTTTAACTCCAAGAACTTCAATATTCTTGAGTTACACGTGTATACCTTCAAGAACAACAACTTCGATGTTCAAGAACTTCAAGATTTTTTCAAGATTCAATCGTGCACCTTTAAGATTTCAACTAGAGTTTCAAGATTTTAAGATTATCGGTTTCTAACGATCAAGAACTTAAAGAATTGGTTCAAGAACATTTCTTTAACAATCAATCTTCAAGACTTCAATTCCTAGATGATTTAAAAACTTCAATCAACAACAATTTTCGGTTTTCTTTCTTCTTTTTTTTTTGTCACGTTTTTTTTTATTATCAAAAACGAAATTAAAGACAAGAACCTAAAAACTAAGGCACAAAGAACAGGATTGGGATTGTAAGAACAAACCCTTTTCAAGCTCTAATACCAATTGATGCAATATTAAACGCGGAACAAGAAAACAAAATATAGAAGCAAGATGCTCTATGAATTATCAAGACAACAAGTGGGAACTAGTCTACTTACATTCTTGATAAAATCAAGGAGTACCTATACTATACAAACGACCCTCAAGACAATGATTGTCTTTCAAATTGTTCGATCAAACAAGGA
The DNA here is from genome assembly GCA_002018475.1 of Nicotiana obtusifolia. Taxonomy (NCBI): domain Eukaryota; kingdom Viridiplantae; phylum Streptophyta; class Magnoliopsida; order Solanales; family Solanaceae; genus Nicotiana; species Nicotiana obtusifolia. Next base: position 54,226 of record MCJB01049746.1, read on the forward strand.
ACGAGTTCAATTTTGTCACACCAAAATTGGACAAGTTAAACACAGGGTTTTGGTTGGGAGCAATGGCTGCCGAAAATTCTTTATAAAATTAATGTAAGGTACTGAAAATAATGAAGTCTTTAGGCTTATAGATTGAGCCTTTACCTAATTCAACTAGGAAAAGAATAACTAGTTAACCTAAATCAACTAGGAAACAAACAACTAACAAAAAAGGCCACAATTTGGCTAAGTTTAAGAACTAGCCATTCAGGACTCCAAAACAAGTAAGAATTAGTGACTTTCATAGCCTTACATCACAAGCCAATCTTCACAAAGTGAACAGAATTACTTGGCTCTTCTTCACCATCAAATGTGCATCATGAAGCTCTTTAGCTTGACTTCTCGTGAATAGTCTTGAAGGTTTAAACGTATCATGATCAAGTTGACCTGCATCAATTTGTGCATGGCTTATATGTGGAAATCTGACCAGTTTGGACTCTTAGGTTCTTATGTAATTAAAATAAAGTTGTCTTGTCATGTTAAATCCTCCATTGCTAGATTTACCCTTACATATCTTATTTGAAGTAGACTGGTTCATGTTCTACTCTTTAGTGCCAAATATACTCTTATTTTTAGAATCATCATTACATGTTATCTCTATTATCATTGGGGTCACTCTTATTTGGAATCATTGTTACATTTTATCTCTCCTATTGTTGAGTTACTCTTATTTGATATCTTTGTTACACACTGTTTCTCTCATTGTTGAGTTATTCTTGTTGAAACCATTATTTCTTGTCATGTCTTTCATTGTGAGCCATTCTACCATTTCTTTTTGATTTGTAATTCTTGTGTTGATTTACTTGCCGACTCTTATGTTATTATTGTGTTGATTGTACTCGGTGTTTGTCACAACCCAAAATCCCAACCATGATCGTGATGGCGCCTCTCATGAAGACAAGGCCAGCCAATTCAAACTAAGCTTCATTCAAACAGTTAAACAATACGAAAATAATATAAGTACGATTTAATAACAGTAATTCGTGGAAAAATATAGTGAACCATCCCGACTACAGCCCGAACCGGGGTGTCACAAAGTCATGAGCAACTAATGAAAATCCTAATAATAAGATTACTGTTTCAATATCTTTGGCACAATTATTTGAAAATAGTGGAAACAACAAGGTAAATGAGATACGGGGCTGCGGACGCCAACAGCTACCTCGTAAACTCTGACTCACCGCCCTGACAGTAGTAATAGTCAATACCTCGGAGCGGAATCAATAACGCCTGAATCTGCACACATGGTGCAGGGAGTAATATGAGTACTTCCAACTCAGTGAGTAATAATTATAAATAACAACTGAGAGTAATGAAACACATAAGGCATATAACAATCCATAATGAAACAGTAAAACATGTAAATAATCAAGTCAATAATATGAAGTAAAAGAAAATATCATGACTGGCCAAGTCATATCTCGTGACGGCGTGTCACCCGTTTCCATGGGTACCCGGCGCTTACTGTGGGGGGTGCAGTAGCGCAATATCTCTTGACGGCGTGTCACCCGATCCAATTTATCATATTCCGTGGCGGCGTGCCACCCGATCCCATTTACATCATTTGAAAAGTCATTCAAATTTCAAAACTGAGTTTAAGAAATGAATCAAATCAGTTAGAAAACAGTAACAAATTACCCCTGAAGGGTCCACATAACCGGCACGAAGCCCAAATAATACCCCTGAAGGGTTCACATAACCGGCAAGAAGCCCAAATATGGCAATCAGCTGAAATCATGATGATAACACGTAAGTTTCAATCAATTGCATAGTAAAATCATCAATCAGGATGGACCAAGTCACCATCCCAATAGTAAACGACCTCACGCTCATCATCGAGCGCGAGTCTCACTCAATATAGCACTACGATGTGCAAATCCGCGGTTTCAAACCCTCAGAACATCATTTAAGATCATTACTCACCTCAATCCGGCTAAATCTTTAGCCCACGACGCCTTTTCCCTTTGAATTGGCCTTCACGTGCGCCGAATCCCGATGTTTCCCTTGAAATCTTCCAAAAATCCTTCAAGATTTCGCTTCAATCCGAGTTCCCCAGCTCCAACCACGTTCAGGATGGTCAAAGCTCCCTTCCTTAAGAGCCTGTTCAAGAAATTCTCCCTTTGGATATAGTTTTGAGGTTGATTTGTTGTGATTATATGGTATTTGGAGGTGTTTCTCTTCGTGGGTAACGGAAATGGGTTTTGCATGGCCAGATGGGCACTGAGTTCTATTTATAGAGTGGTCAAAAATCGAGCTAAAACACCCTTGCCCGACCAAATATGCGATCGCATACCTGTCGCATAACAGGTATGCGGTTCGCATATTTGACGTAGCCATCGCGAAGATGGCCCTAGCCTTCACCGCGAATTCAATACAAAGCGTGGTTTGCAGTTCGCATTTCATGTTTTGCGATCGCATTCTCGTTGCATTCCTGACGTAGATTTTTGTCCAAGTTTCTGTCTCAGTATGCGACCTCCACTGTCAAATATGCGGTTCGCATTTCAGGTTTGCGGTTTGCATTCTGGCCGCATTTTGGTCGCGAATCTTGCCCAGATTTTTGCTTGTGTTTGCGACTTCACTGTGAGATATGCGGTCCGCAATTGAGTTATGCGGTCCGCATTCTCACCTGGTTTTTCTGCAACTTTTGCTTTTCCAACGATGGTTTAATCCGTTTAACCATCCAAAACTCACCCGAGGCCTCTGGAACCTCAACCAAACACGCCAACACATCCCATAACATTATTCAAACTTGTTCCAACCCTCGGAATACCCAAAACAACCTCTCAACACCAAATTCGCGTTGGATTCAAACCTAAGGATTTCAAAATCTTCTAAATCGCTCTTTTGATCTAAAACCAACCAAACCACTTCCGAATGACCTGAAATTTTATACGCACGTCCTAATTCACATATCGAAACTACAGCAACTTTCGGAATTCCATTCCGGCTCTCGGATCAAAATCTCGCCTATCAACCGGATATCGCCAAAATTCCAACTTCGCCAATTCAAGCCTAATTCTACACCGGATCTTCAAAATCAATTCCTATCGCACTCCTAAGTCATAAATCACCTCCCGAAGCTAACCGAACCATCGGGATTCACATCCGAACCCTCTAACTCATAAGTCAACATCCGGTTGACTTTTCCAACTTAAACCTTCTTAAAAAGAGACTAAGTGTTTCATTTCTTACCAAATTCACTCCGAACGCAAACTATTCAACGTGATTACACAAAACACGGATAACGAAGCGTAAATGAAGTAGGAATGGAAAAGACGGAGTGGTAATCCACGAGACGACTGGCTGGGTCGTCACATTCTCCCCCTCTTAAACAAACGTTCATCCTCGAAGGAGTCAAGAAACATACCTGAAGTTTGAAATAGGTAAGGGTCTCTGCTCCGCATCTCCCGCTCGATTTCCCAGGTAGCCTCCTCCACGGACCGACCTCTCCATTGAACTTTCACTGAAGCTATCTCCTTTGACCTCAACTTCCGAACCTGACGATCCAAATCGCCATTGGCTCCACTCCATAGGTCAAATTATCATCCAACTGAATCGTGCTGAAGTCCAAAATATGAGACGGGTCTCCAATATACTTCCGGAGCATCGAAACATGAAATACTGGGTGAACACTCGACAGACTGGGTGGCAAAGCAAGCTCATAAGCCACCTTCCCGACTCTTCGAAGCACCTCAAACGGCCCAATGAACCGAGGACTCAGTTTCCCCTTCTTCCCGAATCTCATAACACCTTTCATGGGCGAAACCTTCAGCAAGACCTTCTCGCCAACCATGTAGGACACATCTCGAACCTTCCTATCGGCATAACTCTTTTGCCTCGACTGTGCTGTACGGAGCCTCTCCTGGATTGTTTTCACCTTCTCTAAAGTATCCTGAACCAAGTCAGTCCCTAGTAGCCTAGCTTCGCCGGGCTCGAACCAACCAACCGGAGATCTACACCACCTCCCATACAAAGCCTCATACGGAGCTATTTGAATACTTGACTGATAGCTGTTGTTATAAGCGAACTCTGCAAGAGGCAAAAACTTATCCCATGAGCCTCCGAAATCAATAGCGCATGCTCGTAGCATGTCCTCCAATATCTGGAAGGTACGCTCGGACTGCCCATCCGTTTGAGGATGAAATGCTGTGCTTAATTCCACCTGAGTACCCAACTCCCTCTGCACGGCTTTCCAGAATTGCGAAGTGAACTGAGTACCTCTATCTGAAATGATAGAAACTGGAACACCATGCAACCGGACAATCTCTCGGATATAAATCCTTGCCAACCGTTCTGAAGATTAGGTAGTACACACAGGAATGAAGTGCGCGGACTTGGTCAGCCGATCCACAATCACCCAAATAGCATCGAACTTCTTCAAAGTCCGTGGGAGTCCAACAACAAAGTCCATAGTGATCCGTTCCCACTTCCACTCCCACTTCCACTCGGGAATAGCTATCTGCTGAAGCAAACCACCCGGCCTCTGATGTTCATATTTTACTTGTTGACAGTTGAGACATCGAGCTACGAATCCCACAATTTCCTTCTTCATCCTTCTCCACCAATAATGTTGCTTCAAATCCTGGTACATCTTTGCGGCACCCGGATGAATGGAATACCGTGATCTCAGGGCCTCCTCCAGAATCAACTCTCGGAGCCCATCCACATTGGGTACACAAATCCGGCCCTGCATCCTCAACACTCCATCGTCGCTGATGGTCACATCTTTAGCATCATTATGCCGGACTCTGTCCTTAAGGACAAGCAAATAGGGATCGTCATACTGACGCTCCCTGATGCGATCGTATAATGAAGACCGAGAAACCATGCAAGCCAATACCCGATTGGATTCCGAGATGTCTAATCTAACAAACCTATTGGCCAAGGTCTGGACATCGACTGTGAGAGGTCTCTCTCCAACTGGAATGTATGCCAAACTCCCCATGCTCACTGCCTTTCGGCTCAAAGCATCGGCCACCACGTTGGCCTTTCCCGGATGGTATAGTATAGTAATATCGTAATCCTTGAGCAATTCCAGCCATCTCCGCTGCCTCAAATTTAGATCCTTCTGCTTGAACAAATGTTGAAGGCTACGATGATCAGTGAACACCTCACAAGATACGCCGTATAAGTAATG
>MCJB01049747.1:0-24267 GCA_002018475.1 Nicotiana obtusifolia
TTCTTCAAAGGTCCCAGCAGTGACCGGCACCTTGCTCGGTGTGTGCATCCTTGCATCTTGGGCATCATTCATAGTTTCCGCTGAAAAAGAAGGAGAATGCACCATCTCCGGAATGTCTGAGGATCTTTGTGCCGCCGCCTCCATGTTGGCCCGGTCCCCGGTCCTTGTTCTCACTTCAACGTCCTCTCCTTGGAGAGCTTTGTCTCTTCCACGCTCGGCTCGGGGACTGCCCGAGGGGATTTTCCGTTTAGGGTCTCGGGGCTCTTTTCCCCCTCGGAATCATCGCTCAATTCAATGGAAGGGTCGGTGACTGCGACCTTACGGGCCATCATCTTTCTTCTGCCCTTCTTCTTTTCGGGCTCAGCATGGTCGGGAGCCCTTTTTCTCTTTTTTCCTCCTTCTTTTCCCGATATGGGAAGAGGGCGAGGAACTGCCCCGCCGGTAGTAGCCGGCCTCAACTCGGCATCCTTCGAGAGACCTACAAAACAAATGTTCAATGGGCTAAGTGTTGGTATCGATTGACTTAGAATGCATGAACGTCACTGAAGCTCACCATGATTTTTGGCCTCCCAAAGGCCTTTCGATATCTCTCTCCAGGCCCGTTCAGAATAAGACCTTTGGGCCACAACCTTTCTGACCCACTCCTCCAAATTCTGAAGTGCGACTGGTGCCTAGGAAACAGCTGCACATCATAATACGTCGGTTAAACATTGGAAGATAATAATAAGAGATCTTAAATGAAGAAGCGCTTACGTTTCATGTTCTACTTTTCTGGGAATGGCATATTATCGGCAGGGATCAGGTTGGAGGTCTTGATTTGGACATATCGACTCATCCAGCCCCGGTCCCTATCTTCATCAATGCTCGAGAACGGAGCCTTACTGGCCCAGCGAGCGAGTTTAATCAGCCCCCCTCCCAGGGACTGTACAATCGAAGTAGATGGTCGATGGTAAAAGGGTGCCCCCCTTCGACCTTATCCACGAAAAAACGGAAAAGGTAAATTATACGCCACACAGAGGGATGAACTTGACCTAGAGTAACATTATATCTCCTACAGAATTCAACGATTATAGGATCTATGGGACCTAATGTGAACGGATAGGTATATACACTTAAATATCCCTCCACATGTGTAGTAATGGCTTCATTCGGGGAAGGGATTACCACTTCTTTATCGGTCCAATGACATTCAGCCTTCACCCTTTCAAGATGTTTTTGGGTGATCGAGCTAATGTATTGCGAGACCGGTTTACCTCGGCCAGGCACCGGGAAGGCTTCTCGACTTTGAAGTCGAAACCTATAAAGCACCCTACTGGTATGAAGGCTTTTAATGGAGATTCCATGGAGGGTTCCTCAGTATGAATGGGCTCAGCCTCTTCAACAGGTTGAGAAGGGGAAGATTGTTGTTTCTGGGGAACTGATTTTGAAGTTTTGGCCATGACTGTTGGAGTAGCAGAAGCAAGAAGCAAAGGAGAAGAGAGATTGTTCTGGTAAAGAAGACTAGAAGAGACAAACTGTTTAGCAACGTGAAAGTAGAGAAATAAACTCAAAGAAGGGAGGAAGCATTTATACTTTCCCAAAAAGCGGCGGTACAGAACACGAGGCGAATAAACATTAAATGCACGCATTAAATGCACACAGAAGGTACAGGGCTCTGCAGACGAGACAGGAAATGATTTCTTGTGTCAATAGTCATGTGCGTCACAGCACTACCGTCACACCGAGGGTCCTTTTAGGGTTAAACGGTTTGATGACTCTGGCTTCGTGGCACGCTTAATGGATATATCGATTACTTAGCCAAAGAGCTCGAAGAATGACGATTCATATCGTTTTTTGTCCTTACTCTCCAATAAACGAGGGGACTATCTGTATTGGTTCAAATACGATCGGCTACTCGAGGTGAGTCGAGCCCGGATACAACGCAAGACCGGGTTGCCTCGATCCGAAGTCAGCAAGTCGAGCACGAAATTGGAGCAACCGAAATGGGGTGACCGACATTGGCCGACGAAAGCACATCTCGTGATAAAGATCAGTTTCGAGCGGATATTTCGTGGATTTCTGATGTTTCGGCGGGCGTAAATATCTCAACCGTCATAGACGTTAAGCCACTATTTTAGGGATATCCCATCCCATAATTAAAGGGATTTTATCTTGTAATTAGAGTTTTTACCAATTAAGGAGTCTTTCTTTTACCTATAAGAAGGGTATCTACCTTCATTGTAACACACAACACATATCAAGAGAAAATACTAAAAGTTGTTACTGTTCATCGAACTCTGTCTTTTTATTTCATCATCAGCTACTCAATCGGTGTAGTTTGGTTATTCCTTTTTATCTATTATATTCCAATTATTTGCATTATATTATATATTGTATTAAGTTAATTCACGTATCCTTAACACTACGAACAAATTCAATTGTTGCTCGGATTTAAGGGTAAACAGAAACATAGAAGTAAGTACAGAACTGATTTATCTCCTCTATCTGCTTTGAACGAGTAACATCTGATCCAGGATATATAGCTCATACTTTTTGAAAGACTAGTCAAGATGACAATAATTCCCCTTCTGTCGACAGTTCTGAATCCATTTTACTTTGTGACTTACAGACAGCTGGTTCCAGGATATAGCTCGTGTTTTTCCTTGACTAGTCATGTTAACAATAATCTCCCTCTGTATATTGAATGCTGAATGCATTTGACTTTATACCTTGCGGAGGCTGAAGTTTTCTAGATGACTATGTAGTCTGAGTCTGTAACTATAGCTGCCAGAGAACCATCTCTTTAAAAAGCTATTATAAATTCTACTCTTGAAACTCCATTATTATATTTATTGAGTCTAATGATACAACTGGTTTTGATGGTCTGGTTTTATCTGTGATGCTGTACATTTTGCAAATCTCTCATATATGCAGCCTGCAAAAAGTTTTGTTTTAGGTAAAGTTTCTAACCCATTCTGACCACTATGGTTAATGAATTTTGCAACGGTATCGAACATATGAACGAGGTAGCTTAGTCTTACTTATCTTGATGAACAGAATCCTTCTCCCAAATATTAATTTTTGTTGGTTACTGAGGCATAAAGGTGCACTCTTTATTTAGCTCACCTTTGATATACTAGTGTCTTGTTCGTAATTTGTTGAGCTTGATTCACATTTTAGAACTATAACTTTTGGAACCTAAAATTTCATCTTCTAGGGGGCTGCACGTGTTCAAACGTGAATGTTGTCTATTAATTCCCTGTTTATTAGAAGATTAAAGGGCTAAGAAGTACTTTTCTTTGATAATAATTTTTGTCACCTTTTTGGTGTTATGTCAGTTAATTGAGAATATTGTTCAAATCAAGGCATCTCTATTTAAGAAGCTTACAATTTTTTTTTCAATAACTGCAATTATCTTCAACAACGTGCTGGCAAGGATGACAGATTTACATATGAGGTATGTGCCAGGTGTAGCAAGTAATTTCATTTTCTTTAGTTTGATTATCTTCTACTGGGAAGATCTGACCAGAGAGGAGAGATGTGGCAGCTAAGAACATGCATGAATACAGGCTGTTTTTACGGAATACTATGAATGATAACTTTTCGGTGCTGATATTTCACATAAACTGTGATGATCCTGATGAATTGATACGTTTGGGTGCTGATATATTATGCATGAGAAAGTATATCTGGTGTTCATTAGTATGTTGAATCTAGCAGCATTTATGTTGCTTGATCTTCGATATGGTACACTTTTCTAATTGCTTCTTGCCGAGAGAAATTCCATCCCTACTTATTAAAAAACATAAAGTTCAAGCCCTGCAGTTCTCAAGGTTTAGGGTTTATCCATATTCCTGAGAATGTCAACGAAGAGTAATTTGTTTCCCATGCCTCTTTATACAGAGTTAATCGGGGAACACTCTGAACAGATTGTACTGTTCCAGTCCAACTACTAGAAATGATTGCCTGTTAAAACTGAGAATGGATATTGCAACATGCTTGCATACTTTGATCAGATCATGATCCCTTGGCTGAAATGAACTCCCTTAGTTTAGCTGTATCCATGAGTTTTGATCCTGCAGTCCTATTCATAAGTCTCTCATACTGTTTTGTCGCCCTTGCATGGAGACTACTGTTCACCACCGAGCGCTTGGCCTTGGAAAACTCATATCTTTAAGAAAAAAGTGTGAAAACACTTCATTTTGTAGTTGGGGAAAGGGGACTTGATGAGGGGACTTGACAAGGGGAGTATGGAACTTTCTTCTTTGTCTTCTGACGATTAACAACTAATTGACTACTTGCTAAAATAAAAGACACTAAAGAAAGTCAAGATGATTTTTTCAAAAAAATCTTGGCCTTTCAAATTTTAGTGGTACTATATGTAGGGAAAAAAAATTTTCCCTTAAATCAGTACATTAGTAGGGAAAACTTCTCAGATGAGCCTAGAAAAACTCGAAGTACATAAGGCATGAGAGTACATGCATCTATCACTGAAATGTTGGAAATCAGAACCTTGAAAAATTGGTTCTACTTCGAGCAATCCCTCATTATCGCTGTTGTTTATTTAGGTAGTCTGAGATAACATTGATGGCTCTCTACATCCTCAGTCTGTTAAATGCTGCAATAGTTTGTTATCCTTGATGGTGGGAGTGCTGATGGAACAAAAAGAGTGGCTTTTGACTTTGTGAAGAGATACTGCGTTGACAATGTGCGAGTTATCCTTCTTGGGAGGAACCATGGAAAAGGGGAAGCTATAAGAAAAGTGAGTCCAGTGTTAACTACTCATTAGTTCATTCAGAAAGTTCTCCTGAGTCTTTATTATGTTTGTCTTAAGTTTTACTTTGCGACAGTTGATTAAAGCTATTGCTTCTGTGAAAGCATCGTAAAAACAGGGAATGATTCACTCACGTGGTGAACTGCTTCTAATGCTTGATGCTGATGGGGCAACCAAAGTACATGATTTAGAAAAGCTTCAAAACCAGGTTGATGGCCATGCATTGGTTTTCTTTTGTTTCAGGTTCATGTAGTTGCTAAAAAGGATCGCCTGTTTGGAGATTCTGCTGGTAATGATTCCACTATGAGAATAGCAGATGTTCCTGTTGCTGTCGCGCTCATCTTGAAAAGAAGGCTTTAGCAACAGTTCAGTTTTCTATACTCGTTTATTATATAGTTGTTTACCTTTAAATCCGGATAACAATTGAATTTGTTCGTAGTGCTAAGGATCCGTGAATCGATTTGATACGATGTATAAATATAACGTAAATGATTAAAGGACAATAAGCAAAAGGAAATAGCCAAACCACAAGAATTAAATATCTAGCGATGAAATATAAGAAATAGGCAAGCTTAGTGATCAGTAACAATGGCAATGAATAGTAACTTTATCAGTATTTTCTCTCAGAATGTGTCGTGTCCTACAGTGATGGTTGAATGCTCTTCTTATAGGTAGCTAAAAGAGTTGGTAAAAGTCTAATTACAAAGTAAATCCCTTGAATTACGGGATGAAATATCCTGAAATAATGCTTAAACGTCTATAACGGTTGAGATATTTGCTCCTGGCGAAATATCCGGAATTCGCGAGATATCCGGTTCGAAACTGATCCCTTGTCACGAGATGCCCCTTGGCCGACCGATATCGGTTCCCCCATTTCGGCTGCTCCAGCCTCCGTGTCCGATTTGTTGATTTCGGACCGGGGCAGCCCGGCCTCGTATTGCGCCCGGACCCGACTTCACTCGGTGGTACCCGACCTAACACAGATAGTCCCCTCGTTTATTGGAGAGTAAGGACAAAAAACAACATGAGATATCAACCTTCGAGTCTTTTGGCTAAGCAATCGATATCTCCACTAGACGTGACGCGAAAGCAAAGCTGTCAAAATCGCTTATCCCCAAAAAGATCCTATGTGTGACGACAGCGTTGTGATGCACACAACCATCGATGCAGGAAATCATTACCTGTCGCTTCCGCAGAACCTTGTACCTTTTTAATGCATTTAATGCCGCTCACCTAGTGCTTCGTGCCACCGCTTTTTGGGAAAGTATAAATACTTCCTTCCCCTTTGAATCAGTCCGTTTGTCTTCATGCTATTAACCACTTTGCTTCTTTCGACCTTTCTTACCAGAAAAACTCTTAATCTTCTCCATCAGAAACCTTCTAATCTCCCTTGCTTCTTGCTACTTCAATGGCCAAAACTTCTAAATCAGTTCCCCAGAGACAAACTTCTCCCGCTCAGCCTGTTGAAGAGGCTGAGCCCATCCACACTGAAGAAATCTGTAGGGAGCCTCCGAAGGCCTTCATACCAGTGGGATGCTTCATAGGCTCCGACTTTAAGGTCGAGAAGCCGTCCCTGGTACCCTGTCGAGGTGAACCGGTTTCAGACTATATCAATTCGATCACCCCAAAACACCTTGAGAGGGTGAAGGCTGAATGCCATTGGACTGATAAGGAAATAATAATACCCTCTCCCAATGAAGCCATTACCACACATGTGGAGGGGTACCTTAGTGTATATACTTACCCGTTACATTAGGACCCATAGACCCTTTGATTGTCGAGTTTTGTAGTAGATATCAGGTCACTTTAGCTCAAGTCCACCCTTCTGTGTGGCGTATAGTTTATCTTTTTCGTTTTTTCGTAGATAAGGTCGAGGGGGGACACCCTTTTACCCTTGACCATTTGCTTCGATTATACAGTCCCCGAATGTTCAGAGGGGGGCTGATTAAACTAGCTCGCCTGGCCAGTAAGGCTCCGTTCTCGAGCATTGACGAAGACAGGGATCGGGGCTGGATGAGCCGATACGTCCGAATTAAAACTTCTGACCTGATCCCTGCCGATAATATGCCGTTCCCCGAGAAGTGGAACACGAGACGTAAGTGCTTCCCTATTTGACTTCTTTCATTACTGTCTTTCAGCGTATAACTAATGTGTTATCATGTGCAGCCGTTTCTCAGGCACCGGCCGCGATCGATGACCTGATGGAATAGGTCAGGAAAATCGTGGCCCAGAGGTCCTATTCCGAGCAGGCCTGGAGGGAAATATCGAAAGGTCTTTGGGAGGCTAAGAACCATGGTGAGCTTCATTTATACTCATCTTTTCCAAAACAATCGGCACCAATACTTAACATTCTGAAAATATGCTTTGCAGGTCTCTCGAAGGATGCCGAGTTGAGGTCGGCAATTACCAGTGGGACAGTTCCTCGTCCCCTTCCCGTGTCGGAGAAGGAAGGGGGAAAGAAAAGAAAAAAGGCTCCCGACAATGCTGAGCTCGAAAAGAAGAAAGGTAGAAAGAAGATGGCGACTCGTAAGATCACAGTCCCCGATACCTCTACCGATCGGAGTGATGACTCCGAGGGGGCAAAGAGCCCTGAACTTGATAAAACCCCTCGGGAAGTTCCCGAGCCCATTATGGAGGAAATCGGTGCCTCCCCAGAAGCAAATATTGAGGCGGGGGCAAGGGCCGAAGATCGGACCAATGTGCAGGAGGTGGCACGGAGAACTTTGGAAATTCCCGAGATGGCGCATTCTCCCTCCTTCTCAGAGACAATCCGAGATGCTGGGATACGCACGCCGAGGAAGGTACCAGCCACGGTAGGGACCTTCGAGGAATTTTTCGATGGGGTGCCATCGGCCGATACTTTCGGCCTTGAAATCCCTAGAAGGAGTCCCCCAGCCAAAACAAGTGGAACGTCGGCTGGTATTAAGCTAGTAGATAAGTTCCCCGCACCGAGCTCGAACCCTGAAAGGAGGTGGGTGATAACCCTTGCTATCCCCGAGGACGCCCGAGCATTAGGCCCCCCGGTAGGCATAGCAAGCTATCTCCACAGCGGCAACCGAAGAGGACCGGGCTGCGATGAACGCTGTGGACTGGGCTTGCTTGTTCAACGAAGCTCAGCAGGCACTGAACAAAGTAAGTTTTCCTGTTTACCTTAAACTATATTAAATACTTTGGTTCACAACCCACACTGAAAATCTTCTGCTTGTATTTTCCACAGTCATCGGTGCTTCATCACGAAGTGTTCCTTCGTATCAAGGAAGGAATGGCACAAGAGTGGTAGCGACATCAGCGGCTTGAAAATGAATTGGCAAATCTCCGGGCCGAACTGAACTCCGCAAGGAAAGAACGTGCCTCTTGCCTTGATCGGTTGGGGCAAATGGACAACCGGTTGGACCGACTTCGATCCGAGCTGAATGAGGCAAAAGCTAAAGCGAGCAGTTGGAGAATCAAGACCGAGCTTCTAACTGCAGAGACAACGGCTCTCCAAGGACAGGTCTCGGCAGCTCAAGAAACAATCGGAGCCCTGACTAAGGACAATGAATACCATCGGCTCCAAGTTGAATCGTCCAACCAAGATCGGGTGGCCCTGACCAACCGACTTCAGGAAGCAAAGTCAAAAATCGCTGCTACTAAGGCCAAGGCTGACGGCTTGATAGCTCAGTATAGAGCCGATGCTGAAGTAGCTCACGAGCAATCGAAGGCGCTGACCGAATATACTCAATACCAAACTCGCCTTTCCGTTCTCGAGGAGCTTCAGGCCCGTGGCTTCGATTTTTCTTCCGATGTCGCTGAGGCATCAAGAGTCGAGGATGAAATGAGAAGGAAAACATTTCCTGAAGAATACGAAGACGGCTCGGATTGACATTGTCTTATTTTTTTTACAGCCTAAATGATGTTACTATCCCACCTTGTATGATGATATTTATTCAATATATCTCAAGTTTGTTCTTTGATTCTCATGTGTCATAATATCCTGCCTTAGCTAGGATCGTAAATCGCGACCGACTAATTAATAGTCAGCCCGGCTTTAGCCTTGTAGTAAATTCAGAACACATTAATAACCGGTTAGGCCTTAGCCTTATTCAAAGCGATAACTAGCTTGGCCTTAGCCTTGTTCAAACAAGTTATCATTTGCTCTGTTTTCAACCATTAAGCTAATAGGGATCGGGGTCATGCCTTAGCAAAATTTTGGACCCTTATCAAATAGGTTTGACCTTAACTTTGTCTCGAAGTCCTGTTCTTTCAAGCTTCGATCGAATAAGAGTTTTTTAATTTGATCCGGCCTTGGCCGTAAATCGGGATTTCCAAGATCGTTCTTAATTCCCTTTGTGCTTTGTTAGCTTTAATAAGGCCTTAGCCTGGTTTGCCGGTTTCGAGGTTTGCCTTGTTAGGTCTTATCCCTCCCCAGTCTCGATGCACATCTTCCACTAATATCGGTTATTGATAATGCGAAGATAGTAAGAAGAGCCCTTAGGCTTGATAACACAATGTAGGCATCAAACGACTTTGTTAATATTCGTGTAATTGTACATCTTCATTGGTCAGAGGGGAATCAGATCGTTCTATTCGGGTACGGCTCTTCTGGCCGTTTGACCCTTACATCAATTCCTAGTGATCTCTATTTTGGCCTCTCGAAATTGAAATAAACAAACGAATGTAGCTAGAGTTTAATATGGTTGATCTACGGTAGCACGACATATGGCTGCCTCATTAAAAACCTTGCCGTAAAACCCAAATTGGGACAAAACTGGTCGAAGGGAAAAAGAGTGCAGCGCGTGCTTTCAACCCTAATGTTTGGTTTTTGCTTGTCTGATATCGATCCGTCCTGCATATGTTAGCATCGATAAACGAAATAAAAAGAAAGTAAAAAAGGCAGAGTAAAATACCTTAGCAGTAGTATCTCTTCAAATAGCTCACGTTCCAGTTGTTTGGCAGCTGTTTACCATCCAAAGTCCCTAGTTTGTAAGATCCCTTCCCGGTGACCTTCAGTATAGTGTAGGGACCTTCCCAGTTCGGTCCCAATTTTCCTTCGTTAGGGTATCGAGTATTGGGGGTGATTCTTCTGAGCACCAAGTCCCCTGTATTGAAGTGTCGAAGTCGAGCTCTCCGATTATAGTACCTCTCGATTCTCTGCTTTTGAGCTGCCATTCAAACTAGAGCAGCCTCTCTTCTTTCATCCAAGAGCTCTAGGCTAATATTCATAGCCTCTTGGTTGGATTCTTCGGTCGCGTGTTGAAACCTGACGCTTGGTTCGCCTACCTCGACCGGTATCAAAGCTTCGGCGCCGTACACTAAAGAGAATGGAGTGGCTCCGGTACTGGTTTTTTCGGTCGTTCGATATGCCCATAAGATTTCGGGCAACATTTCCCTCCATCTTCCTTTGGCGTCGAAACTAATCTTTTCTTCAGATTTTGAAGTATAGTTTTGTTGGTTGATTCCGCCTGACCGTTGCTGCTGGGATGGTAAGGAGTCGACAATATCCTTTTGATTTTATTGTCTTCGAAGAATTTGGTTACCTTGCTGCCGACGAACTGCTTTCCATTGTCGCATACGATCTCAGAAGGCATTCCGAATCGGCAAATGATGTGATCCCATATGAAGTCGATCACCTCTTTTTCTCTGACCTTCTCGTAAGCCTGTGCTTCCACCCACTTAGAAAAATAGTCAGTCGTAAAAAGGATAAACTAAGCTTTACCTGGTGCTCGAGGGAGTAGTCCTACTATATCCATTCCCCACTTCATAAATGGCCACGGCGATATAACTGAATGCAATGTTTCAGCAGGCTGGTGGATGACTGGTGCATGTCTTTGACACCTGTCGCATTTGCGCACAAACTCCTTTGCGTCTTTCTCCATATCGATCCTGTAATCGCCAGCTTGGATTACCTTCCGAACTAATGAATCGGAGCCTGAATGATTTCCACAAGCTCCTTCATGTATCTCTTTCAATATGTACTCGGTATCCCCGGGGCCGAGACATATAGCTAAGGGTCCTCCAAAGGTCCTTCTGTAAAGGGTTCCATCGTTGGCCAAACAAAATCGGGCCGCCTTTGTACGCAATGCTCTTGACTCTTTGGGGTCGTGCGGAACCTTGCCTGAGCTGAGGTATTCTATGTACTTGTTCCTCCAATCCCACGTCAAACTTGTCGAGTTGACCTCGGCATGGCCTTCTTCCACCACCAACCTCATCAACTGTACGACCTTTTCGGAGTCGATTTCTTCATTATCGACCGACGAGCCTAGGTTCGCGAGAGCGTCGGCCTTGCTGTTTTGTTCCCGGGGGATGTGCTGCAGGGTCCATTCCTTGAACCTGTGCAAAGTGACTTGAAGCTTATCCATATACCTTTGCATACGGCTCTCTCTAACTTCGAACGTCCTATTCACTTGGTTGACCACAAGGAGAGAGTCGCACTTGGCCTCGATTATTTCTGCCCCAAGGTTCTTGGCTAGTTCCAGACCTGCAATCATAGCCTCATACTCGGCTTCATTGTTAGTCAATTTTATGGTTTTGATGGACTGTCTAATCGTGTTTCCGGTCAGAGGTTTTAGTACGATACCTAAACCTGATCCTTTCGAATTCGAGGCTCCGTCTGTGAACAGAGTCCACACTCCCGAAGGAGTCCCTGATTTAGTCATGAGTTCCTTTTCGACTTGGGGAATAAGCGACGGTGTGAAGTCGGCGATAAAATCGGCCAGTACTTGAGATTTTATCGAGGTTCGAGGTCGATATTGGATATCATACTCGCTGATTTCGATGGCCCATTTGGCCAATCGGCCTGATAGCTCGGGCTTATGCATGACATTCCTAAGTGGGTATGTTGTCACTACGCATATCGGATGACTTTGGAAATACGGTTTTAATTTCCTAGAAGAACTTAATAAGGCTAGTGCTAGCTTCTCTAAGTGCGGGTACCTGGTTTCAGCTTCCCCTAATGTTCTACCAACATAATATATGGGGAACTGGGTACCCTGTTCTTCTCGAACTAAGACTCCGCTCACCGCTATCTCCGATACAGCGAGATAAAGGTATAACAGCTCGCCCATTTTTGGCGTATGTAATAGAGGTGGGCTAGAAAGGTACCTCCAAGTTCCTCTAAAGCATGTTGGCATTCCGGTCCCCATGAAAATTCGTTCTTCTTCTTTAGCAAATTGAAGAACTGGTGGCTTCTGTCTGACGACCGGGATATGAGGCGGCCTAAAGCTGCGATCCGGCCTGTGAGTTTTTGTACGGCCTTGACGCTGTCGACGACTTTTATATCTTCGATAGCTTTGATCTTGTCCGGGTTGATTTCTATTCCTCTGTTCTAGACCATGAACCCGAGAAATTTTTCGGAACCTACCCCGAACGCGCATTTTTCCGGGTTCAACTTCATATTGTATTTCTTCAAAATGTCGAATGTTTCCTGCAAATGACTAATATGGTCCTCTGCTCACAGGGATTTAACCAACATGCCATCAATGTAAACCTCCATGGTTTTACCTAGTTGGTTTTCGAACATTTTAATTACCGGGCACTGATATGTAGCCCCCGCATTCTTAAGCCCGAATGGCATCACGTTATAGTAGTATGTGCCATATTTAGTGATGAAGGACGTTTTTCTTGACCGTCCTTATCCATTTGTATCTGGTTATATCCAGAATAGGCGTCGAGAAAACTTAAAGTCTCGTGGCCAGTAGCAGCATCGATCATACGATCGATGTTGGGCAGTGGGAAAGAATCTTTAGGGCAGGCTCTATTTAAGTCCTTATAATCTATACACATTCTAAGTTTGTTCCCCTTTTTTGGCACTACAACTACGTTAGCTAACCATTCGGGGTATTTTACCTCCCGAATAGACCCTATATTCAAAAGCTTGGTTACCTCTTCCTGAATGAAGACCTGCTTGACTTCGGATTGAGGCCTCCTTTTCTGCTTGACCGGCCGGAATTTTGGGTCGACACTCAGCTTATGTGTCGCAATCTCCGGTGGTATGCATGTCATATCCAAATGGGACCAAGCAAAGGAGCTTTCATTAGCTGAAAGAAAAGAAAGTAGTTTGGTCCTGAGCTTGGAGTTCAAACCCGAGCCCAGGTATACCTTCCGGTCGGGTGCGTCACGGCGGATCGGGATTTGCTCCAACTCCTCGATTGTCGATTTGGTAGCGTCGGCCTCATCCGGGACAACAAAAGATCGGGGTACCCCGAAACTGTCTTCATCGGGCTGATCTCGCTCGCCCTCATCTGTCGAAGGCGGCTTTTGTGATTGCTATTTGGCCTTCTGTTGGGGATTGATAGACTTCGATGTTGTTTCTTCTATCGCGAACATCTCCCTTGCCGCATGTTGTTCCCTATAAACGGTGATGATTCCATCGGACGATGGGAATTTCAACATCTGCTGCAAGGTTGACGGTACTCCCCTAATGTCATGTATCCAGGGTCTTCTGAGCAGGGCGTTATACCTCATATCGCCCTCGATTAAGCAGAACCTCGTTGCCCTGGTGGTTCCGGCGACGTTCACCATCAATGTTATCTCTCCCTTGGTTGTTTTCGATGCCATATTAAAACCGTTGAGTACCCGGACCTCGGAAACGATTTGATTCGTTAGTCCCAGCTATTCAATAACCCAGGACCGGACTATGTTGGCTGAACTTCCAGGGTCAATAAGTACGCGCTTTACTCGGGTATCGTGTACCAACATTGATATTACTAGTGCATCGTTATGGGGTTGTGCGAGGCCCTCGATTTCTCTGTCATTGAAGCAAAGAGTTCCGTCAAACATATAGTCCCGGGTTCGTTTCTCTCGAGTGATGGAAATTTTTGTACGCTTCAGTACCGGTACTAGGGGTTCGTCCGTACCTCCAATTATCATATTGATAGTATGTTTCGGCTCCTTTTGATCTGCTGGCCTGTCTCTGTTTTCATAATGGTTCTTTGCCCGGTCGCTAAGAAATTCCCGAAGATGTCCATTCTCAAGCAACCGTGCCACCTCCTCTCTCAATTGTCGGCAATCTTCTCTTCTATGACCGTGGGTGCCATGATATTTACAAGGTTAGGATCCCTCTTGGCGGGGTCTGTTTGCAATGGTCTTGGTCATCTGGTGTCTTTGATACGGCCAATTGTTGAAACCAGGGTTGCCGAGTCGACATTAAAGTTGTACTCGGACAGCCGGGGTGCTTCCTGTCGATCATTGGTTTTCTCGAAGTTGCCTTTTGGAAACGTCCTTCTGTTCCTTTGATTTACTTCGTACCTATTTTCCTGTCTCGGGACCTTGAGTCCCCTCGATACAGTCCGTCGATCGTCCGGGTATGGTCGATGCCTTTCTCGGTTCGACCTTGGTTCACGAAAGTTGTCTCTTCGAGGTCGATCAAAGGTCTTAATTGTATAAGAGGAACCTGATGCAACCCCGACCTGATCATTCTCTATCCTGATTTTCGACTGATACCGGTTATGGATATCCGCCCAGGTGATGGCCGGGTATTCGATTAGACTTTGCTTGAGTTGCCTAGATGCTGCAGAGCTGCCGGTATTCAGCCCTTGGGTGAAAGCTTGCACTGCCCAGTCGTCTGTAACTGGTGGTAGATCCATCCGCTCCATTTGGAATCGAGATACGAACTCCCTTAACGTTTCACTATCACGTTGTCTGACTTTGAATAAGTCGGACTTCCTTGTCTCGACCTTAATGGCCCCTGCATGGGCTTTCACAAATGTATCAGCCAACATAGTGAAAGAGTCGATGGAGTTTGGTGGTAAGTTATGATACCACGTCATCGCTCCCTTGGATAGAGTTTCTCCGAATTTCTTCAGGAGGACGGACTCGATTTCGTCGTCCTCGAGATCGTTCCCCTTTATAGCACAAGTATAGGCTGTCACATGCTCATTAGGGTCCGAAGTTCCGTTGTACTTAGGAATTTCGGGCATGCGAAACTTCTTGGGGATCGGCTTTGGAGCGGTGCTGGACGGGAATGGTTTCTGTACGAATTTTTTGGCATCCAGGCCTTTCAATACCGGAGGTGTTCCCGCTATCTGGTCTACCCTTGAGTTATATGTTTCGACTTTTTTATCGTTGGCTTCGATTCTCTTTTCTCCTGTCTCGACCCGCTTAAATAACTCTTCCAGCATTTTGATGATCCCGGAGTTGGTTCCCGAACCGCTCTCATCCAGTTTTGCTGCGACTGGTTCATTTTGCTCGGTCGCTGCCCGAGGGGGAACATTTTCTGCTCTGTCCGAGTTTTGAGTGCGGCTTTGCAGTTGGGCTATCGCTGCTTGCTGAGCTTGTAGCATATCAAATATTATCCTGAGGCTGATTTCGCTCTCTCCGCTTTGTTGAATCCCCGAGCGGTTCTCCCCTCGGACGCTGTGCGACGAGCCGGGTGCCTGGTCAGCATCGAGCGCCATTTGAGAATTGACGTCGACTGGGACCTCATGTCCGGGCATAGTGTTGTTTTCAACTTGGTTGTTGACCTCGTTGTTAATTTGTGCCATGATTAATCTGTAACCTGAAAAAAAAAGAATTCTGCAAAGAGCAAGTGTAAAATTGCGTTTGAAAGAGAAACGTATGAAAAGTTCACTAATATCCTTAGCCCCACGGTGGGCGCCAAACTGTTTACCCTTAAAACCGGATAACAATTGAATTTGTTCGTAGTGCTAAGGATCCGTGAATCAATTTGATACAATGTAAAAATATGACGTAGAAGATTAAAGTATAATAAGCAAAAGAGAACAGTCAAACCACAAGTATCCAACAGCTGATGATGAAATATGAGAAACAGGGAAGTATTTTGATGAACAGCGGTGATAGTAATGAATAACAACAGAAATATATTATTTTTCTCTCTGAAAATGTATCGTGTGTTGCAATGGGGGGCCAATGCCCTTCTTATAGGTAAATAAAAGAGTCCTAAATAAAGTAAAAGACTGATTACAAGGCAAATCCCATTAATTACGGGATTGAATATCCTAAGATGATGGCATAACGACTATAACAGTTGAGAAAATTGCTCCTGGCGAGATATCCGGGATTGGCGAGATATACGCTCCGAAGCCGATCCTTTGATACGAGGCATCCCCTGGCCGACCATATCGGTTGTCCCATTTCGGCTGCTCCAGCCTATGTGTCCGACTTGTTGATTTCGGACCGGGGTGGCCCGGCCTCACATTATACCTGGACCCAACTTTACTCGATTGCATCTGACCCAATACAATCTCTTTTATTATTATATAACTTTTCACTTTTTTTCTCTTTTTATTTTCTTTCTTTTCTCTTAAAAAAACTTGTTTTAAAAACAAATAGTAGACTTGTGCTAAAATAGAAATTGACGAAGCATTCATATTTTACCCAAATCCTACAGCTAAATTTAGTTATGGACCTTCTAATCTCATTTTATTCTTAATAAATAATCTCAACTCCTCTCGAATGAGTGTCACTTTTCTAAGTAAAATATTTTCAAATTGTTCTATCTAATTTTTAGGCTCTTCTTCAAGTCCAACTCCACCATAACTTTCAAACCAAAAAAAAAAAAAAAAATTCTCTAACGATAGCAAAATCTCCATCACTCAACGTGACACACATACACAGGGAAGGAAACAAGCTAGCTGATTACTTAGCAAACTACGCACTTGAAGTTGGGAGAATTGAACGTCATGACTTCTGGCAGCTAGATTTACAAGGTTGAAAGATACTAAATGAAGATAAACTCCAATGTCCATACATAAGAATAAAGGTAGCAAAGTAGCAAAGAAAAAAACAAGACAGTGGTCCCTCACTAAGCTACAGACCCACAATCTCCCAAACTCACAGCAAAGATCAAATAATATTTTACCAACATGCTTTTTAATTCTGCAAGCACATTGGAGGAACAAAGCAATGGCATCAGCAAAAAGCATAAGGGAGAGCAGATGAGACTGGGATAGTGGCTTTACACTAATATGCTGCTTTCTTTTGCAGGAAACACTAACCAGCATTTCTTGCTGCTTGCAGTTCAGAAGAACCCCCACACCAGCCTCAGATACATGGTTTATAATGGAACAACATCGCACAAGGGGCATGTCACACAAGCAACTACCCTCTAATCTTCAATCAAATAACCTTCTAGGAAAACAGCAACTACTCAACTTATTATCTACTAGTACTTGAAACTCACAACTTTGGCTTTACATTGCCATAGCAGGAACACAGCAGCAGAAGAGACTCCTTCAAAGACACAGCAATCATCCAAGACAGCATCCACAGCTCATCTTTCTACTCACTAAGATACACTCTTGGGGCCAGCCTATTGTTAAAGAAGCAAAGTGTGTCCCATCGTTACTCTAGCTTTTAGGCTGGACTCCCATGATACACTTTTGGGCAACAACACAGCAGCAGCAGAATCAACGATACAGCAGTTACACAAGGCAGCATCAATAACACAGTCTTATATCCACCATGATACACTCCTGGAGTCAGTCTACCACTAAAGAAGCCATGTGCAACATCTCCAATGCTGCTATGGCATTTTGTCTGAACACCAATCAATTTTTACAACCTCATCATCACTTCAAACCAACAAGTCACCTCAAAATAAAAGAACACAGAGGATCATCTCAACAAGATCACTGGCAGCAACAAAAAAAAACTCAACAATAAATACCTCACTACTTAAATGCAGCAGATAAGACAAACTCAAAGAATACACCAATATCAGCAGCAGCAAGACACCACTGAACTCAACAACTGCCACATCACTGCAGATAACTCGACATGGTCCAGGTTATTGCTGAAGATGCAAGGTGTGGTATTAGCACTAATGGTGCTCAATCTCTTGCAATTACAGCAATCACCATGGATCCTCTCCGTTACAATACACCACTGGAATTCAAACAACACACTAATACACAGGAACAACAATGTGAACAGTTTGAGCCAACAGCAATTACATGCCACAAATGCACAACCAATAGTAAATCCACAGAAGCAACATCCTGAATCTAACATAGAGGATCACAAAACCATAAAGCAGCAAAATAGCAGCAACACAAGCACCATCTCCTTCACGGAACTCAGTATCCCACTCATCACTGTAAATTGCTTGAATGGTCCAGATTATTGATGCAGTTGCAAGGTGTGGTATTAGCATCTTTGGTGCTCAATCTCTTGTAACTACAGCAATCATCATGGACATCCCTAGCCACATTGCAACACTGGACACTAGACCTCACTCAGCAGAATAGCAGCAACACACTAAGCCAGCATACATCACAGGATATAGAAGCAACAACAAACCACCATCAGAAGCAGCAGTCACACAAGACCAATAGAAAAGCAGTCATAAACCTAAAGGCTGAAACAAGAGAAGACAGCAGCTCCCAAAGGAACACCAAGCCAAGTAGACTACCCAAAAGAAGAAACAGGAAACACACACATACTCTACAGCAGCAGCCTCAGCACACAGTCAACAGAAGTACTCAACACTTTGCTCATCCACCAACAAAAATAACACTATTCTCCAACTCAAATAGCCATCTTCAACTTGGCTTTTCTTTTAAAGGACAAATCAAAATTGAAGCTAGCTCGCACTCTTTTGCTACTCTTTTGAGAATTTTAGAAATCACTTTTAGATACTACATGTACATAAAAGGGATCACATCCCTAAATCACATAATAGAAGCAGGGTTACATGTACTTTTTTATATAGCTGACCTAGATCAATCACACTCTGTTTTTGTAAATGCGATTGTCTATCACTATAAAATGGACAATCGCCACATCACCATAGATCTAACACCTTACCACATTTTAGGTACACTTAGTTATCACTTTAAGATAACTAAGTGTACATTTACTCTTTTATTGGAGGTAAGGTTTATGTCCCCCTATACTTTTGTACTTTGTTTCTATTAATAAAATTTATATTTACCCAAAAAAAAAATCTCCATCACATTTTTTATTACTTAATTTCTACTGACTTGTTAAGTGTCATATTGTACTAGTCATTCCACAATCAAATGTGATATTGTTCTCATTTGAATTCCATCTTAGATTCATGATCAAATAGAATTTATTCTGGAACTCACACTTTACTCAAAATAAACCTTAGACCTATCACTTGGTCCGAGAGTATTTCAGCGCTTATTATTGAAAGTTGGTATTTTGAAGGTTTTAGAATTTCATAAGTTTGGTTTGAAGTGGATTTTGATATTATCGATATCTGTTTGAGGTTCTAAGCCTTGGAATGAGTTATTGTGCTTTGTGGCTAGCACGCAAAGTTTGGCGTCATTCCGGAATGTTTAAGTATGAATCGGACGCGTTCGTCGAAGTTTGAATGTTTGAAAATTTAAAGAAGGTTTCGGTCGTCGATTCATGATTTTGCTGTTGTTTGGTGTGATTAGATGCCTCAAGAAGGTCCGTATTACGTTTTGGGACGGGTTTGTGTTATTTAACGGGGTCCCGGGGGCCTCGGGTGTGTTTCAAAAATGTTTGGATGGTGTCGTGCTCTTATTTGATGTTTCGGCATCGAATCTTTGGCTATAAATATCACTATATTTAGAAAACGACCTTGATTTGTGATTATATTAAACTATTAGATCCATATCGTAATTACAGAACCATAGCAACAAGGATCGTCGAATTCAGATGTCATATAAGAGAGTTACCCCCATTTTCGTGTCGAACAAAATTGAGAGAGGTTCTGCAAATGCAAAGAAGGATTTCTGGGTTGACCAGTCAATGCAAAAAATTTCGCTTCGCGTACGCAAAAGTATCCCACGAAGGCGATGAAGAGAAATTATCTGGATATTATTTTAAAACGAGAATTTTAGTATTTTTGGCATATCTTGAGTTCTAGAGCTCCGTTTGAGGTAATTTTCGCGGCATATTTCTCGTCTCAACAAGGGGTTAAATGTATGACCTTTATTTGATTTTTCTCCATTATTATTTCCATTGGTTACTATTTTTATCCTTGTTTAGATTATAGAAATTAGAATTTTGAGCCCCAAAGTTGAGAAATAGTAAATCCTTGATTTGAGGGTCGATTCATGGACGAAATTGGATGATTTTATAGATATAGACCATATGAGTTATGGGTAATATTTATGTTCAATTATTTTTGAAATTCAAGCATGTTGGCCCGCGGGTTGAATTTATTGAATTTTCGAGCAGAGTTTGAAATTGTTATAAATAAATTAATTATGATATGGGGTATATATTTATTGGGTGTGCATGATTGTTTGACTAGTTCGGATCGATGGGCATTTGGTTTGAGGTGTTAGAGAGGTGTTGGAGTCGGTGATGGAACTTCATAGCGAGGTAAGTCTCCTGTCTAACCTTGTGAGAGAAAAATTACCATGTAGGTGTTATATTCTAATGTGCTACATGTTGTTGGAGCTACGCATGTATGAGGTGACGAGTGCCCATGTGTATGCTAGAATTCCTGATTATGTCCGGGTAGACTTAGAGGTTCATGCCATGCTATAATTGTATTATTTGAGTTACTTTTGCCCATTTAAATTCCTTTATTTCGCGTTACAACTTGATACTAGACTTGCATAGGATGATAGACTCGCTATTGTAGAGATGTGACGAGCTACTTGATAATCCGCGGAATAGTTTGTGCTTCCCCTATGAATTTCTCCTGTATTGTGTGTACTCATCACAATGTTTTTCTTAAAATTCATAACTCACACATTTATTCGTGAGTGGGGTCAGGGATCCGTTAAAGCTTCTTATTCTAATGGGATCGGGCCGTTCGCCTCGACAGGATTATGTACCACACTCTTATGGGAGGGGGCCATTCGTCTCGACAGTATAAAAGATGTGTCTATGCTTCATGCCGTTCGACCCTCGGCAGTGCACACATTATGATGGGATCGGGCCGTTCGCCGCGGCATTTCTATAAAACACTCTTATGGACCGAGCCGTTCGACTCGGCAGCGTCGCGCGTAAAATTTGATAAGAAATCGGCATATCCATGTATTGTTTTCATGATTTGAGTTGTGATGACCTATCTGGTGAGGTCCATTTTATATATACTCCGGTTGAAGAGGTAACTGCTAATTCAAAGCTTGAGTTTACCGTTCAGAGGAGGATTGTACCTCGTATTTATATTGGTTTGTACCGTTTATTTACTCTTCCTCATACTTGTTTACTTCTTACTATACATGATTTATTGGACCACTAGTAAGTGTCGATTTCGACCCCTCGTCTATACTTCTCCGGGGTTAGGCTAGATACTTACTGGGTACGTGTTGATTTACGTACTCATACTACACTTCTGCACTTATTGTGCAGGTTTACATTTCTGGTGGTCTCTTGGGTACAGAGGCGCAGCTATTGCGTGGACTTTACGACGAGCTGCATTCTATTTTATGATCCGCAGCATAAAAAGTCTCTATCAACGTTATTTATATTCTCCTATCTAACTTGTATTCCAAGCAGATGTTGTATTTTATTATATTTCCTAGTTGACGCTCATGCACTTGTAACACCGAGTTTTGGGGGTTCCTATGAATCTTTATTTTATACTATTTAATTAATGGGAATTATAATTTCAAGTAATAAAAAATGAGTAATTAATTTGATCAATCACCGTTAGCTTTCCTGACGGCGGCATTAGGCGCCATCACGACCTATAGTGGATTTTGGGTCGTGACAGCTTGGTATCGGAGCTCTAGGTTCACTAGCGTATCACGAGTCATGTGCGAGTGTAGCAGAGTCTTGCAGATCAGTACGGAAACTCTTTACTTATCTTCGAGAGGCTACATGGTTGTTAGGAGCACTTCCCTTCTTGATTCCTCATCATGCGATTTGATTCCACTTAAGTGTATTCGTTCATTTCCTTCCTACTCAATCTTACGTGGCGTGGAGCGCTTGTTACCAATTGGGCACCGGGGAGTTTTAGTGGTATTGCAGTCATGGTGTAGGATGTTTCTCCCTTTGTATTCGGGCATGCTATTATCGTCACTTTGCGGAAGGGTGTTATGTCATTTTAGCCCAATACCTGTATTTCCTTTGGTTTCGGGGCTATGAACAAATTACTATGATGTTTATGAATTGTTATCGTATAGTGTTGGTGTATTGGTAGGATGCTTGTCCATGCGTCGTGGCAGTGAATGACTCGAAAGGAGGATTTTTCAGTACATGATTTCGAGGTTCGGCATTTAATTCCAGAAGAGGAAAGGCAATTGGACTATGGATGTTCAGGCTCTAGTTGACGGAGTAACGAGACTTGATATTTCTGAGCGTGGTGGAATTCTCACTTGTGGTGTGGCATCGTCCTCCTTGCAGGAACGCATTAAGGCCTATGGGTGTTAGGGCCTCATTTGATTTGATTTGGGGCAGGGTGTTGTAGAACGGTGCCTAAGCAGCGGTTATCAGATATGGCGGTGTATGTTGGCTTCTGAGTCGAATCGGTGCTTCTAATATTGATTACTAGAGGGAAATGATATTTGAGGAGGCTTGGAGTTGGTAGCAATTTATTAGTTCACGTACTAGAGAGAAGGATTTTGATTTGAGGCAGCATTTGGGTAGCGAAGGATGAGGAAGGACATAGTGGGAGGTGTCTCACGGTGGTTGAATTGCTAGTAGGTCAAATATGAAAAGCAGAGGTCGAGAAGTTTCTTAAAGGAGATGGTTTAACCAAAGTGGGACTGATAGAGTAGCATATGGATTTTGTGGTACGATAGCCACGTGCCTTGAGAAAAGTTTAGAGCGATTTGGGAATCGTGGTGGACAATGACTAGGTCCACAAATTCTATTTGGGATGTTGGCTACTGTGCTGAGAAAGGTTGAATATGATAGAAATGAGTTTGCTTGGAATGAAGACGGGTGTAAAAGCTTGATTTTCGTTATGGGATACGACGTGACTTCGAGTTTGGAAATGTATTATTGGATTTCAAATGATGTCAATGGGGAATGAACAGACTTTTCCAGCTGGTGGGCGAGCATGGGCTCAGGAGGGTTTACTGATTTCATGGTAGTTGCACCTAGTGCATTGTTGTTGGAAGATATCAGTATAGAATTCCACGGATGGGCTATCTCCTGTGAGCAAGTTAGCAGTTGCATGATTTTGATAAAATTTCTACGAGGAGTTCTACTTACTACCAGCAGAAGGTCAAATATGCGATCGTGGCTGACAATTTGAAATGTTCATGAGAATTTTAACAAGAGATTACGAGAAATGTGTGTGACGACTCACTTTATTGCCCCGAATTCATTTTATTAATCATATTATGTGAAATTGAATAGAGTAAAATGTACTCGAATGTAAATTGAAAAGAAACGAGACATATGGTCTCATTTAAGAAAGTCTAAGTCGCAAAAGTCAACCGAGGGTTGACTTATGAGTTAGAAGGTTCGGATTTGAAATCCGACGACTCGACTAGCTTCGGGAGGGAATATATGACTTAGACGAGTGACCGGAATATATTTGGTAGACCTCGAACCACACTAAATTTGAATCGAGGAAGTTCGGATTTACGATTGATAGGTCGAATTTTGATCCGGAAGTCGGAATGAAATTCCGAAAGTTGCTGTAGGTTTCTTATGTGATTTTGGACTTGCGTGCAAATTTTCAGATCATTCGGACACCGTTTGGTCGAGTTCGGATCGAAGGATCGATGTGAGGAACCTTAGAGTTCATAGTATTGCTTTCAAAGCAAAATTGATAAAACGATGTTCGTTTTTGTGTTCCAATGATTGGAGCAAGTTCGAATGAGGTTATAGAACATGTGTGCATGTTCAGATGAAGTCCCGAGGGTCTCGGATGGATTTCGGATCGTTAACGGGACTTAGTTCGTCGCTTCATGAAGCGACAAACATTGCGTTTCTGGTTTAATTGATATTAGAATTAGTAAACGACCTCTGAATTCGATTTTTTTTAAAGAATTAGCTCCGTATTGAAATTACGGAGCCGTAGCAAAAAGAATCGTCCAAATCGGACCCCGTATGGAAAAGTTAGACTCAAAATGGCAAGCGAGAAAGAAAGGATCAGATGGCCGATCAGATTCGCGGCCAAAAAGCTGTCCGCTTTTTGGTTTCGCGAACTGCGAAAATGGCCAAGCCATCGCGAATTGGGACAGAACTGGAGGGGTCATTTTGCGATGGGATTCGCGGTCCGCGAATCCGATATGCGAACCGCGAAATCCACCTCGGCGTCGCGAATTGGACCAGAAGTTTGGGCAGCCTTTTTGGCTGTTTTGCGACGAAAATGCGGTCCGCGAATGGGTTATGCGGACCGCGAAAATGACAAGAGGGGTCGCGAAAATAGCTTTTCAGTACGTTTTTGCCCAACTTTTCCAGCTTATATAAATAGAACCTAAGGTTCATTTGAGCTCTTCTGAGATATGTACGCTATACCCACGAGACAAAATATCTTTGAACACAAAGAATCATTAGAAATCAACCCCAAAACACACATGCAATCAAGCTTTTGTGATTAAACTTGCAAGAAAAGGGGTTGTACTATCTTGAAAACATTTGAGGCTTTTGAGAAGAAGATCGAAGTGAAGTTGGGAACAAATAGAGAGGGAAACTTAAGTGAATCATCGGGTAAGTAATCTATACCC